>JAUEKX010175327.1:8888-23272 GCA_031834005.1 Dendronotus venustus
GAGAATCAAATTCAATTGTAAATAAAAGACTTTGACATAGAAAGTGACAGAATTAAAGGACTTGGTTTACAAGATGTCATCGTATTTTTGACAGGTGAAATCCACCAATGTTCGACAACAAAATTTTGTACATCACAACAGAAGGATAATTTTATAAATATACGTTTTTTTTCATAAGAACAATTTTATAAGAATACCAGGCGGAAATTTGACCCTTAAAACTATAATTCTATTTTTAGAACCATAAAAAAATAAGAATAATTCAAGCTAAACAAGAATATACTGATGCTTATAAAAAAAGTCAGTTTTCTTGAGAAAAACGAGAAAAAAAATCAACCAGCGGAATATCTAGTTTCTTTCCTGATGCCTCTTTTTCGTTTCAGTCATAACTTGATTTAAAAACAGTAATATAAAAAAATTTAAGAGCTAATACTTCTCCATTTCTCCTGAAGATGGGATTTTGAATTTAATTTGATTGGTGGAAGATATAGTGAAATTCATAGTTGAAAGTTTAAAAAATTACATGGTGGACATGGTCGAATCACATATTGGGCTACTTACAAACTTGAAACTGGTCAAATGTGCTTTGAAGATTTCCGGAAAACACTGGTAATACGGACGCAAGCTAGGGCTAGAGAGAATCTCTTCTAGAATAGCCATCTCCTTCAAGAACGTTCAATTACACACATTCTACAAAATCATTCGAAGAAATTCTTTATTATGCACCTTCTTTTTTTTATTTTTAGAAAAAACACCTTGAATGAATTAAGAAACACTATCAAGAAACACTATCAAGCCACTCGCCAAAAAAAAACATTAAAAAGCTTCAGTATCTAATTCCATCTTGGTGTCTTCATATAACTATATTACTTGTGAAGCCGTTAAGAAACGATTTGGGGGTTTTCAACAAATAAGAAACGCCAGTACTTCTGAAAATACCATTTTTCGTGTAAGCAAATGTGTACAATCTAAACCGTATCAATTTGGTCTCAAATACCAGATGTTTAAATTGTTATAGTTTTATTTTCTCTTTATCTTCAAAAAGGAATAACACAAGAAAAAAACGAAATACCATATCACACACAGAAGCACAACACACACAAAAAAGATAATCATTAAAAGGAATAACTCGTCACCCAATTAAAATAAATTTTCACGTTTGTTTCTTGTGTTTTCACAGAATAATGATTATGTCATGCCCAATTAGGTTGACGTTTCACTTCCTCCATCAGTTAAGCAATAAAAAGCTGACAGTGGCTAGCGCGCAATCCTACATGCCAGAAATTGTTTGTTACGAGATTTCTTAACGGTAAAAAATTTAATTGTTTTAATGGTTAATTTCCGATTACAATTATCATCGTTGGTATTTGATCCGATTTTCAATATTTTGTAGGTAGAGTAACCTCCTTTACAATTACACCTTTTCTAAGATTATACTTTTTAGCAGCATACGTCCAGCCTTATTCTCAACAAAAGCCAGAGATAATCATTTATATTTTATTTAGAAACCAAGCTTCAGAAGAATGAAACACAGTTACACCGACAGAGATGGATTTACAGGGTCGGCATCATCTACGAAGGAGAGTGAAAAGACCGTTTTCTTGTAATGTTTCTCAACAGATAATTGTCTTTTTACTCTCCTACACACGTGTTTGCTGAACTTCCAGATCTGTCTGTGACCAATGGTTAGACCCCACATAAATGTTAACGACATAACGACTTGGCCTAGCCTAGGTTCCTGCATCTCATAAAATCCTCCATATTTCAACCGCACCACTAAATGCGTGTGTCTCTTTTAATTTCATTAACAAAATTAGTATAGTGCTCCGACATTCAATAAAATGATAAGTGCTTTACACGACAAAACCCCTTAAAGAGGGTCAAGCGATCAGATGTCCCCACCGAAATAAAGCACTGACGGCTTTTATAGAAGAGCTTCTCCCCTTATAAGTTACCAGTGTTTTCCAGTGCCAGTTGGCATGTTTTTATAAGGTTATGGTATTAAATTATGAAATTAATAATATGTTCCCAAAAATACTCATCAAGCACATGACGTTCAAAAAACGTCCTATCCGACTTAGAAAAATTTGTCGCAAAATGAAAATGAGAAGATATAGAAAGCATACCTCGAACGATGGTAATGTCGTTTGTAATTTACTCTCCAGCGATTCTCGGTACTGTTTCATAACCTGTTCAAGGTCCTTATACCGTTTATCGATGGAGGTTGCCAACTCGCTGATAGCCACACGATGGAAGTGTATCTTTGCTACATAATCAGCGGCTTCTTGCAAGAGTTTCTTGACGCGTTCTCGGATCTGTAAAAACATTCCACGGTACTCTTCTTCTTTCTCAAGATGATTTGTCTTCTGTTTTTCGACTTGCTCGGCTTCACCAGCCTCGTCCTGGTTATCTGCCTCGTTTTGGAGGCTCTTGAAACCTTCGCTCAAAACGGTGCCCTGCTCTTGAATGATTTTCAACGCCTGGTGCATAACAGAAGATAGGAATATAAGCGGTCAGTCAGTCGTTCGTGAGAAAAAAATAACAACAAGAAGACATTCGGACACTACACTAGACACAATAAATTCATAAATCCTAAACAAAGAAGTTATCGAATCATGAGATGATTATGTTGTCGTCTTTTACGGATAAAGTAAAAGAGAAATGAGACTTAACCCTTAACCTTAAGACCGTTACATGAAAAAGCTTTTTGTTGCAAGGCTGCAATTCAACTTAAAATTACCCAAATTATTTCCATTCAGTTCTACCCAGCTGGCACACGATGTCAGAACGACGCCTTTACAACGTTGTTTTTACGTTTTTACGTCGTAACAACGTCCAAATGACGTCGTTCTAGCGTTGTGTACCGGATGGGTAGTAACCATAGCCACTACTATGAACTGACCTCTTGAATTTTCTCGTCGAACGTAACAAAATCTGCACAGTTCGATAGCACATTCTTGCGCAACTCGATTTGCTTCAACACGAAGACCTCCTGACTCGTCACTTGCTCCACCAAATCCTGCACCGTAATCTCAAGACGTCCGACAGTTCCATCGATGACGGGCGTCGTATTTCCGTCACTTGACGGTAACACGTGTTTAAGGAACTCCTGAGCGCTATCTTTAACTTTCAGACAGCCATCTTCCACGGCTTTTCGTTCAGGCTCGGCTTGCTTGATAAGGGCTTCGATTTTCTCGCGACGAAATTGTAGATCGTAGTTGGTGAATCCTGCGCACGGGTCCTCTTCACAGCGACAATCTTTGCTGAATTTTTCCAACAGTTTACCAGTCTGTTTATTGGAGTTTGAGGGGAAAGTTCAATTTGGAGTTTGACTTAAGCAAACGTTAATAATTACACGAAAATAAGAGACTTTGGGTATTGAACAGTTCAATGTAACCATAATTAATTAGTAATTAACTACCTACACAATTAACTATGTTTAAATTTATAAGAATATACTTCTTTGTAAAATATCTAGTCTCAGGTTTGATGGGGAAAAAATTAAAAGTATAAAAGGAATAACTTTTTCAAATTCGAAAAATATTCACGGTCCCTTGAGAGGTCAAGATCGAAAGAATTCACTGTACACCATTCTCATAAAAACACATTCAACTAACGTTCAAATAACGCTACAAAAAATGTCCTTAGCTTACCTGTTCGGCAGCCCTGTAGAAGTTATAGGAGGAGAACACAACAGCACGTCTCTCCTCCGCATGTGTCATCAGTTGTTTCCACTTCTCGTCCACGGTTTTGGAGATATTCATTATGGTGATGTGATCCGGGTGACCATCTGTCTTAAGTTTCTCTGACGTGTGCTTGATGTCTAATACGCCTAAGCGAGTCGTCTGAAAAGAGAAAAAGCAGAAAGGAATAAATGTATAATCAATAGATGATTCTTTAGGGCGCATCTTCACTACACGATTTTCTCTCCATCTAGAAAACTCATGAAGTTTTTTTAAAACAAGATGAGCGATCCAACAAACATAAATCGAGATCTTATCCTGAGATCTTCGAGAAGAACTCTAGAATTAGAATGAAACCCAACACAACCTAAAAATGTGAATAAGGAATATTTGGGCCTGTGTAACCGCCAGCATACAGACTTCACAAGTCCTAACCAAACTTAACGATCTAATTATATATCTCGTTAATATCACACGCAGTATAAGTATGAAGATGATATTGGTATATAAATGAAGATTACAAAGCATTCAATTAATCCTCGTGGAAGAAGATATTGGTTGGGTATAAAAGAATTGTTAAAAAACTTGAATATTAAACTTAACAGAATATGAAACAAAACATTTCATAGAAGTTGTTCAACTTCAACAACTTTAAAAACTTTTAAACTACAAACCATAAAAACCAGCAGCACACCTTAGCACAGATTCCTGGCGCTAGCCTCGTTCCGTTTTCTTTTTCAATTTCCTGTATGGAGTTTTCAATAAAGGACTAAGAATATCTTAAGCCTTCATAAAAAAAAACACTAACAAACATATAACAAAAACAAAGCAAGCATGAAAGGTGTTTATACCTCTGCAAAAAAAACATTTGCATATTTAATCGAAGATTAAAGAAAGAAATTGAATGCCTGTTTGAATCTCCCAACAATAGTGAATTCATAGAAAAATAAGGAAGAATGGACTCAAAGAGAACTTATAACGTGTTGCCCGCATTGAACTGAGAACTCCTTCTAACCGCAGCACGTGCAATCCTAATACAAGGAAGGTGTTTTTTAAACATACATCTAACATACATAGACGAACGAAAAGAATGCTGGGGATAATGTTCCGTATTTACATGGATTTTAAGCATTCTTTTTTGTTTCTCGTTCAGTACAAACGTATTATGGACGTCTATAGAACGTCTAAAAGACGTCCTGTGTCAGCTGGATATTGCACTCGTGATGTCAACAAATTTCAAATACAGCAAGAATCAGATATTTTTAAAAAACAGGTTACATAGGTTCGTTTTTTCGTTCTATCTAGACAAGAGGATATTGTGGGAATCTTTACTTTGTGTGAAATTGTTGTGTTGTGTTAGAAGAGTACTTACTAAATTCTATCATGCTAAAACTACATGTACCTTCATTGCTAATCCAAAAAATTCTACTAAGCAACTACATAAAATATTGGAGAGCTCTGAGGTGTTGTTCTAATAAATCCTGTTTAAAATAAAAGAATTGAAATTTTTTTGAGTCCGGATACTAATAAACAAAAGGTACTCGTAGAAAACCAGAAAATATTCCGGTTCTGGTTTTATTGGTACACATATCGGCTCTCCGTGAATTACCTGCCCTTTGTTGGGTTTAGTAGCAACGCGAGTGAAGCGTACCATGTCACGATCAAACATCGATTTCCAAAAACCATCATCAGTATTCAGCTTTTCGAGTATACTACTACAGGTATCCATAGCAACAACCAATCAACTAATCCAAGAAATAACCATACCATTCAATAGGTAAAATGCGGTAATTGCGTATTACAATTTTTCTTTTTGTTCAAACGCCTTTCTTATATTATCGAGAGTCTTAAAATAAAAAAGAATTTAATTCTAAGATCCAATGACTTGAATTGTCAAATAGCCGTTTTTTTTTCTACTCAGTAACCACTTAAAATGATTACACAAAGAGCGTTTTTCATACGAGACCTTCTTTGAAAACAAAACAAAACGGTCATTTAATGTTTGGTGAGAAAACAACCACCACTGTTTTTTAGTCACCGTTAATATCTCCCCCTCCACGCGAGACACCACACAAACACACTGAATTCGATTTAAAAACCTAATGATTGGTTTGAATTGACAACAAAACTTGATGACTGGGCTCTCTCTCTAGACGGTGAAAAGCGTGGAAAGATGACGCATCAAAACACTATAGAATTCAATAGAAGAGCATCTTTTTATAAGAAACTTATAGTAAACTTCTGGTAACTTAAACAACCAGATAACGGTTTTCCCGGTGCCTTGAACCTTCCATTAACATTTCTAGAGGTTTGCTTGACTCGAACATTTACAAAACTGAAATATCTTCTTGGGTCCCATGAAGGTTCCAGATACTGGTGTAATGTATCATCAATTTAATTTGTTAAGAAAAAGAGATCGAACCTTATATTGATGTAGCCAATGATACCAAAACACTAAACAACATTCAAATAACGACACTTCAGAAGACAACATTTCCAGGAATTGAAACAGAAGAAAAATTATAACTTCCAATATATCGCAAGAAAGAAGTGGAAGTGAAAAACAAAGATGCCACGGACAACAGTATTATGGATCAAAACAAACCACATGAGACATGCCGTGATTGAGCATGCAACGAATTATAATGGGAAACAAAAATTCCATTTGAACGGTGTATGGAAGATTGACGAGATGTGTTCATAACTTATAATAGCACAAGAACTACTTTGTATTAGAGTTGAAACTAACCCAGCCGACACACGACGTCAGAACGACGCCGTTTCAATGTTGTTTTTACGTTTTGGCGTCGTAATAACGTCCAAATAACGTCGTTCTGACGGCTGGGAATTAAATTAACCAAGACACCAAGCAAAAACTTTAAAAAGAAATGGAAAAAGGATAGCTACAGGATTACCAAAAATATTGAGTAAATAGATTTTACCAAGAAAAAACATAGGACTTAAATGACCACAATTTGATCATAATAATAATAATAATAATCGAGAAATTCGAAAAACTGAGATCGTGATACCGACAGAGCTGTAATAAAAAGTAAAAAGTAGTGATCATTCGTTCAGAAAATGTAGTCCTACCTCGATCGCATTGTGGAAGCGCTCGTATTCTCTGAGCAGTGCTTCAGCTTCGAACATCGAGAAGCCTGCTTCCTGGGACGCCTGCAGGATCGATTCACCGTGCCTTACCCAGCCTGTCACTTTTTTGGCATCCGCCTCTAACTTGCGCTGTTTGATGGAGAAGTCGTACTTGATCTTCAGATTATGGTGAATCTTCTTGACGACTGAGTACTCGGACAACGATTGTTTCAGAATGTGTGCGACATGCTGACGACTATCTACTTTGGTGTCTTTGATGGTGATGATCACCTCGACACCGCACGAACGCAGCACCTCGTCTAGCTGCTTGCCTTCTTCGAGGAGAGCCTGGAAACGCTCGGACAGATCCTTATACTCGTTTTCAAATCTTGTGACCAAATTCACGGCCTTGTTGACGTCCGGTGACAGTTCCTTCTTCTGCCAAGAGCTGTTCCACTTGCTGACATCCAGATACAACGTATTGGTGTCACGCTCATAGTGCTTCACTTTCACCCAGTAATCCAGCTTCTTCTGGCGGCCTCGCCACAGCTTCTCCAGTTGCTGACGGTTGCTGTTCAGTTCTTTCAGGTGTGCTTCGACCGCTTGTTTCGAATGCTCAACCGAGTGCGAACCGTGTGAGAAGAAGGATGTTCTGCTGTCTTTCTCAGGTACTTTACTCTCCTGCAACAGCTCTTGACTAAGAACTTGTCCGTCTTGGACAGTAGCAAGAATCTTCTCGAGTGTTGATTCACAATCGTTACGATGTTTCTCCAGGTGCTGGTCGAAATTTTGTGGTTCGACTGTGCTACTTCCACCCTCAACGTGTATCTCCTCTTTAATTTTGTCTGTTGCCTTGCCAAGCTAAACAAGAAAGAGAAAAATAAAGAGTTTAAACAAAAAGAAGAGGAAAAGAAACAGCGCTTGAATGAAAATATAGCGAAGCGAGCGATTACAGGGAATTTATTTTCTGTAATAGCAGTTAATTACAGATATTTACAGATATAATTTCCTTATGTTAAATTTATTTTTTTAAAAACATACAAAATTATGCCGTAAGCCTCCATTATGCCGAAATTACCTTTTGTGAATTTCTGTAGAAATTGACAGCCATTTTTAAAAGTTCACGCCTCTTTTTTAGTTTTGCGGTAAAACTTTTCACTTCAGATTCGAGATGTGATGCTTTCGATTTGATCTCGTGTGGATCGCACTCTTTCGATTCCGCTAGCTGTGCTGCACTCTCAATCAATTTCTTCGACTTGATGTAGGTTTCCTATAAACGGATAATGGAGATAAACTTGATCATGTTATCCTTTGTTAGTCACATTTAAATTTTCTTATAAGAAACTTTCGTTCAGTGTATAGTGTTCAGCGCTTATGAAAAGAAGATTTCATCAAAATTAATGTCTAAAGTTCAATAATTCGGTATTGTAATTTCTGACCCCAACGCATTATGCAATTCAGGATGGAACAGGATGTTAAATCAACATCCATACAACGTTTTCCTAACGTCAGGTGGTGGCTGGATAAAAATCACATTGTAACGATGTTGTAAGATAAGACTTTTTTTTTTTGCAATTTGTTTAGTGTTGCCAAAAGAACTGGCAGGTGGGGGAAATCGCTGGAAGGAATAAATTTACAGGGAGTGTAGTTGTATATATTTCTTTCTATTTTCTATTCATATTTTATGCTGAATGAGACTCCTGAAGCAATAAGTGTGATCCATTAAGCTTCTCTTAGTGGTGGAACTGGGGTGGGTCATCAAGAACCAAGGTGATGTTGTAAAAACACAAAGGCCAGTTAGTCAATAGAAGAGCAAGGAGTTTCTCTAATTAAAAGAAAGAAATTAATGTGAACAACGTTGGCACGGCAACCCAAGTGGAGAGAAACTAAAGAGAAGTGGACTAAAGAGACTAGATTATTCACCATTTGTTTCTATTTAACCTTTAGATGGGGGAAATGTACGTTACTTTGGGCATTACTCCTAGTTACTTAAGTTTCAGATAAAAGTTTAGGATTTTCTCTAAAGAAATCGAAAGATGTTAAGATTATATGTTTTTCTTTTATAAGAACCAGTCCGGTCTAACCTCAGACTGAGATTGTTCTTATTTTTCCATTGTTTAAAACAATATGTACCTTAACCCAACAACAAATATTTTTAAATAAGCAAACGAAGGCCCAAAAGAAGCACTTTCTCAGGAGACCGGAATAATCGAAATTAATCTATATTTTCCCCTTTTTCAAACGACTCTTAAAGCATAAGTATAAACATTACACAGCTAAACTACATTTAAAGTGCTTTTGAGTGCATGATTGATCCAATTTATTTCCCTGTATATAACACAATAGAACATTTCTTGTGATACAGCAACCGATAATCATATTCAGACTAACTAACGTACAAGGCCATTCATTAGAAATCTTTTGTCATTGTATTTAATATTTGAATGCAGCAAATACGCATTACCTAATTTAAGTTATGAAAAACTCTTTTATTTTTCATTTTCGCGCACATTGGTTTAATTGCGCGGAGTGATTGTATTGAGTTTTCCGCGCAAAACCTTATTTATTTTGCATAAATGCGGAAAAATTAGTGAGTATAATATGGTATGGTTGCAATTTACCTGGAAACTTTTTTCAAATTCATCTTGGTCAGAGAGAATTTCTTCAGCTAGCTCTAAACAATCGCCAACCCACGGGTTCTTGGAAAGGAAACTTTGTCCACTGCCTTTGATCTTCTTCAAAATCTGAAAAAAAAAAGAGGAGAGATACAGAAGAAAACTGAATTACGAGCAAACTTTTAAATTGTAATTTATAAAACTTAAAGACTGATCAGGTTGAGAACTTTTGGAAAGTTATTCACAATGAATTGTTGCCAAAATATACCGTATTACATACATTACTAACTCAAGTAAACCCAAGCACAGAAAAAACCCCAGATAAGAAAATGCTAGCTGTGACATCACGTCACTATTCAAGGGCGATGACAAGCATATAGCGAAAAAAAGAAGTTAAAAAATAAACTTCGATTCACGAGGCATTCAACATATTCAGAGGGATTGATTGTTGTTGCCTAGCAACTTGACTTGTTTAATAGAACCTTGAATTGATACTTTGGAGATTGTAGTCTGATCAAACAAGTCAAATTGTGTAAATTAAGCATGGAGAGAATGATGAATCACAATTGAAAGAATAATTCGTATAACAACTTTTGTTTGTTTTATTGGTATAAATAATTCATCAGACTGAAACATGAAAGTTCAGAAATATTAAATATGTCTCCCAATTTGTTGTGTTCTACTTAAGTATTAATGAGTTCACAGTACAGATCCTTGTGTGAAGGTTTTTGAGGGAAATCATAAATACTTTTAAATGGATTTTCCATGAGTAATGAAAGCAATAGAATGGTAAATAGAAAAAATTTACCCTTGCCTTGTATTTGAGTATCAACTAACCACTAAATAACGATCTTGTCGATAACTCTGATAACGATTATCTTTTTAGAGAGGTTAAGAATAACATCAACGATGGAGTGTGATAATTAGTAAAATAGCTACTTATTTATTAAAGAACTCCCTCCATCTGAATGAATAAATGGCTAGCTTATAATATTTTAAATTTTACTCCCAGAAAAAAACAAATATTTACATTCCTAATTCTGAGAATGTTTATATACTATTTGAATGCGTCTTTGTAATTCCTCAATTACTAAATTTTTCTTGCAGATTGTAACCTTCAGAGAGTTGCACACAATGGTTTGGTTTGGTTTGGTTTCCTTATTGAAATGTATCATTCGGTAATCTAGTTAATAGCTACATGCCAAGCAAAACGTGCCATAAAACTAATAAAACTTTTCATTTTCGATTTTGCTTACATCGATCTGTAAGCAATTATGCTTAGTAGTTGGCACATCAAACAAAGAGAAGGCATTCAAATAGTATATAACTATTCTCAGAATTAGAATTGTAAAATTTGTATTTGAAGGAGTGAAATAAATATCAACCTTATGCTTTAGGGCTACTGCTTGTGAAAGTCTTCCACTGAGCAATATATAGAGACTATATGAAATCATCTCAAGCGAATGAGAAGAAAAATCTTGACAGGTATAATTTGTAACTGTTGGTATAACAGAGGTCCAAATTTTGTACTTTTCTAATTACATAAATATGCATTTACATAAATGGCCACCTTTTGAACCTACCTTGCCAGGTGAAGGAAGCATATAAAAATCTGTAAACCCAGGTTGGTGGTATGGATTTTTAGCCATTGCTCCTTAAATTCCTTTGTGTATAAAGCTACCAAATTCAGTTAAATTTTGTAATCAGCCAGAAATCATGCAATTTATGTTTTTATTCAAATTATATATAACATTTCTTTATTCTTGATTCTAGTCGTCTGCCATGCTTTAATTTCAAAACTCAAATATTTTCTTAACGTTATTAATTTACTTAAAGGAAAAAAGAAAATAAAACGATGTAAGAAAACATAAAGTAAATCAGACGGTCGGCAACATCTGCGAATGAGAGTGAAAAATAATAATCTTGCAATGTTTCTCAACAGAAATTGTCTTTGTGCTCTCCTACACGTCTGTCTGCCGATATTGTAGATCCGCCCCAAGTAAAATTGAAATCTACGTGTTGATATAAAAAGCAAACAACAAAAAAAATGGAAATATATAGTAGCAGTTACGAATAGAATGAAGAAAAACCGGTACAACCTTCGCACTACACATAAACAGACAAACATCAAATCACAAGACAAGACGCTCTCCAAAGGTTCTTCCATAGCACGTCCAACAAGTAACCAAGCGAAAAGCCAGCATTGAAATTCTGTTATCTCAAACTCTACAAACATTGCATAAAAGCCTTTTGTTATATGAAATTAAATCAATCGTAATATTTACTCTTCTATTTCTCTCCCTCTCTCTCTTTCTTCCCTCCCATTAAGACTTCTTTACATCTTTTTTATATATCCCCTTTTTTGATTTTTGTTATTTATTATTATTGCAGATGATTTTTCTTTTTTCTCTATCTCTTTTATTTTGCTTTTTCTTTCTCTGCAAACAGAATATTATAAAACACAAAGTTTTGTCGGATAAAGAATGAACAGGCTCTCTCTCTCCTACGCTGATTTGAAACCAAAACACATGTCTCACCTTAAAAGAATATGAGTAAAACATCTACGGAGGAGAGCCAAAAGTCAGTATGATAATCTATCACACCTGCTCCCAAACAACAGGTCCCGGCTGATTCTGATCTCTCCAGAAAAAAATCCTTGAAGGGCTCACAAGCAATTATGAACAAGCTCTCAACGAAGACTTGCTGAAAACCTGGACTTGAGAAGTCACTCTCTAAGGCTCAGTGTCGAAGATTGCTTTGTATCATATTCGAAATTTGAAGAAACAGAGAATATCATACCGGTGGAGGCTGTCACGTACGTGCGTGATGTTTATAAACAAACTATCATGCTCTCATCATGTTCAAGGTGGAGAAAAAGAAGAAAAACATCCCACACATATATATCGCTACACATATCTTTCTAGATGTGTATGTAAACAAAACACTGTTTGTTTTTTTCGTCTTCATCCAGCAATACGTAATCTCAAAATTTTATAATTTTGTAACCTATAGTCTCTTCTTTGCCGATTTCTAGTTTTTAAATTTAATGCATTTTATTACTCCTGCAGAAAGAAATGTTTTTTTTAAAAAGAAAACGAGATTTGAAATCCTCCTCCTTCTTGTACATCAGTCGATTTTCTTTTTACAAAATTGAAATTGCTTTTCTGACACAGGGTGTTTCATAAAAAATCTTTGTTTCTCCTATACAGTCGGTAAAGTTTTTTCTTAAATTAATCAGCATTAAAAAAAAGTATTTCAGCTCTCTGGCTCCTTAAACTATTATTTTACCTCCCATGCTCTAGCCTGTATTTTCTATCTACAATGATCCAGCCTGGAGGTTGCTCTGGCTTTCAGCTAAAATACAAAATCTTTTTCTATGATGCTCATGCCCGTTGGGATTTTTTTAGCTCGAGCTACAGGCTACGAGCTATAGTTTAGATTTTTAGCTAGTTCTTGAGGAGACAAGGAATAAGGATTTGCGAGAGAATTTCTACAATTTACATTTCAATCTGCTCTGACATACACTTATTTTATTTGTGTCTTATTTTTGTTCTTATTTTTACTTCGTATTTACTAATCATTATTTATTTTTCAGTTACAATTTAGACAGGCCTGCCGTCCACATTGGAGCAAATCAGAGAAGAAATCTCTCGCCTACCGTTTTGATTTATGAGCTTGGAAAAGAAATACAGAGTGCATTTTGCGTGATTCTTATCGTTAAAAGACACCTAAAAATAAATCAAGTAGAAACAGATCTCAGTTTTGTTCTTAGCCTTAGTTGTTCTTTATCATATCTAATGAATTGTTTGTCCAGTAACCAATAAAATTTCAAAACAAAAGCAAATTGAGACAGCCAAAATTCATTGCTTAAGCAAAAGAATATTACCAAATATTACAAAACGTCACCAACAGGAAGGTTTGAAAGTTTGCGAAGGAGAACAGGAATGGTAAGGAAGTATTTTGTAGACATCGTCAGCATATCCCTTGTTTTGCCCGATTTTAACAAGAATTTTCCTGATGTCGCAATATAGGAAAATATAGAGAACAATTCCAGAGAAAGATTACGGAATAAAAAAGAATGAAGTTGTTTTAGCGGTCAAAAATGCACAGCTGTACAATCTCCACTCCATTGGTTGTTGGATTCCTATTCACGATGAGGAATATATAGACTTTATACATATGACGTCATGGCCACTTCGTATCAATATTTCATTATAATTGTTGTTATATGTTACAGTAAATATGAAATCGACCTATGGAGCAGTCATACAGGATTTTTACATAAAAGAAAGGAACCCAATGTACCGTAAATGTGTTTTCGAGTAAAAATGACATAACTTTTTGGAACAATTGAAGATAAGTTTCACAACTTTTTTATCGATAATCGTAAATACGCAGTTACTATAAGAATTATTAGCAGTCATCACTAAACGAAAGTTAAAGTGAGAACTTTTTTACAAATACTCAGTGTGATTATAATTTTTTAATAATAAATTATTTAAAAAAATGGGTTGAGTCTAGACGTTTGATATAATTTGAAGGTCTTAATGCAGTTATACATAGCTAAGATTTCTTAATATAGAATTGAGTCTGAAATCGTCTAAATTTTCTCTTTCAGGAGGCTTATCGCTCTATCCTTTCGCTATGGTTTTGTCGAGTTCGCTTGGTTAATTTCTAATTATTCTAAGAGTTCTAACTAGCTAGAAAACGAGTTTTTTATAAGAACCCTAAGTATTATTCTTTCTAAAACTAAACTTCACATTTTCTTTTTTAACCATGGTTAAACAAATATTATTTATTTTAAGCTTTTAACCTCTAAAATATAGCTGTAAATGCAGAAGGTTATTTACATTACTGTGGTCATTCGAGCCCTCAACCAGCAGGTTACCGAATCGAATTCTCTACCATTCATTCAGATCTCTAAGAAGTCTCACTCCAAAGTTTATACCCAAAATTCTTTACTCAGTACAGGAATCAGATCTTCGATGTATTGTAG
>JAUEKX010175439.1:0-11042 GCA_031834005.1 Dendronotus venustus
GAGAGAGAGAGAGAGAGAGAGAGAGAGAGAGAGAGAGAGAGAGAGAGAGAGAGAGAGAGAGAGAGAGAGAGGTGCGTGCAAGGGCATGAATGGTGGTTATAATGAAGACCTAACTCCGACATTGATTGGAGAGAGGTAGGCCTACCTGCACTATGGCTGGGTGTCGGGCCACAGGCACAGTTATAGTTATACCCATCACCCCTGGCGTTGTCTTTGTCCGGATACGCGCCTAACAGGCCGCATGTCTCGTCTGATGTGTTACATGTTTCACCCGAGATGATACAGTGGAAACTTGATATAACAGGGATGACGGGACCAGAGCAAAATCCCTGTCATATCAGAATGCAACCAGAATAAGCAGATAAGAGGAAGGAACGGGAATTAAAAAAGCCCTGTTATAACAGGATCCCTGTTATAGCAGGGACCTGTTATATCAGGTTTCCACTGTAAATATAAGCATAATGGTATTGTGAAGCGCATAGAGCATGGCGATGACCGTGGACCCTTCGATCTCCAGGTGGATACGCTGACCACTAGGCTGTCGACGCCACTGTACCGTTATACCGTTTTCACAGTGCACACGTGATCAGATATTATATGTATTATTGGTAGGAATTTTATTTTGTCTGTTTTTTTCGATTTCACATTGCAGATGCCAAAGGTTCTTTAACGTGCACAACTTGTACACGAGACCTCCGATTTGTATCGTTTATCTCCGATTTGGAGATGTAAAGATCAGTGTCCATTCTTGATAATATATTATAATTTCTTTGATAATATGTGTATGTACATAACTAGTGTTCAGAATCAAAAAAAAATTATCGTTTCATCATAAAGTTGGTTGGCATTTCTTTGATATTTATGAATTCATATACTGTATATTGATATTACACAGTGGGCTGATCACCTGCTTGCCATAGTATTTTACAGCTCTGTGTTTTGTCAAAGGTTGTCATTGGGGCATGTACCTTATTCACCATTAAAGACTGAGCATGGAGCTGAACTGAGAGCTGACACTGAATTCAATTCCATGAATTGTCTCCAAGGATCAATAAATATCAAGTATATATCTAGATCTTTTTGTATCAATTTTATTCAGTAAAAAAGCTTCTACTTCTATGACCCAATATATAGCATTCAACGAGAAAACTAATCCGTACACGTCCACTCTTCAAACACTGAACAGCTGAAAAAGATGAAAACGAACAAAGTATACTTTACATAAGCAAGATTTATTACTATAAAAAAGTACATGTCATTTTTGTTCAACTAATAAAAGGTAAAAAATCTAAAGCAATAATATTTATAGTCAAAATCTAATGAGTAACTTAAAATGGCAAATAAAGATCACAGAGAGAACGTTTCTTTCTAAAACAGAAATGGATATTCAGATTCAATGATTACCTTAAAACAAAGGTTCTTTGCTGCTAATTAAATTATTTGATACCAAAGCTTACAAAAATTCCTCTTAAAGCTGGTAAGCAAAGCACTTTCAGCATGTCATTGAGGACAAATAATAAAAATGTGGTAAATAATATGTTGAAAACAAAGGTTTAAAAAATCTAATTAATGAAGAAAGAGGAGAAATTAACTCTTAAATGTTAAAAATGAAGAAGTAGAAGGAAAATGTCCTGAGAATATAGAATTAAAAATGAACTAGATAGATGCGACTTAGCAACATTATTTCATAGATTATGAATTGCATGATAGCCTTTAAAAAAAATAGCACTTTGACTATCTATAAGAAAACAAAATTGAAACAAGAATACCGACATTATTTCATAAATAGATTATGAATAGCACGATAGCCTTTAATATATATATTTCCCCCCTTAAAGCACTTTGACTATCTATAAGAAAATAAAATTGAAACAAAGTAGAGTCTATGTTAAAAGAAAAAAAAGGGTGCAAAAATACAGCAGGAGAAAAGATAATGTTGTTCACATTATTGGATGAATAAAAAACATACTTCAGTCGTAATGGGATCTCAGTATCATACAACGCACAACAAGTGATCAACAGGTGACTTGCACAATATAAGCTGAATAATTCTATTTATGGAGTATTTGGTATCTTATGTAATTACATACAAGAGAGTAGAAATGAAATTATTTTATCTGATTAACATTATATAGCTTGATACAACTCGATTAGCCTGTAAAAAAGATATGTTACAGCTGTTATATAATTCGGAAATGTAAAACTCAAGATCACAGGCTTTGATTGTCATAAAAACAACACAAGAAAAAAAACAATGATAATGATTCACGGGGCTTAGATTTAGATGATTATATGAATATATAATATATGAGTCCATGAGATTCCTAGGGTATTTCAGGCAAGAACTTCACTACATAAAGTTTTCAATGATTAACCTTTAAACTTTATTTCTATTTATAATAACAGTATTCAACCAAAACGGTCAGTTAAGAATATGAAAGAGTTCAAATATCATGAGGTGCTATCTTTAATCATAGATATAACAATTCAATGCTTTGATCGAGTAAAGAAATTATTTTGATTCAATCAATTCTTGAGTTAAAGTATGGAAATGGAAATGTTCAATTGCGTTGATTTCTTAATAATAATTCACGGGTCTTAGATTTAGATGAATAAATATGAGTCCATGAGATTCCTCAGATATTTCATACAAGCAAGAACAACACGACATAATGGTTTCAATGACTAACCAAATTTTAAAAAGTGATAGCTTTAATAGATATAACATCTCAATGCGTTGATCAAGTAAAGAGATTATTTAGATACAATCAATTCATGAGATATAAAAATGTTCACTTGCGTTTGCTTTCTTGTTTTAATTTGTCCTTTTTTCGGTATTCTATTCTTTGTGATAAATATGACAACAGTCTAATTGTACAATTCAATATTATTTTCAATAGTATATGACATGAAAAATCTCAATATCAAAAGCATTTAACAAGAAAAACTCTAAAAGCCATTTCTATTTGATGAGACGCATGAGATGCATCATATATGGCAAAATAAAAAGGGACAATTTTGAAACGCCAGAATTAGAGAAGAAGTGAAAACAGAAAGTTTACAATTAAAAATGGAGAAAAATCAACTAAGATGGTTTGGACATGTAAACAGAATGAATGATAGTAGGATACCAAAACAAATATTAGAATGTAAGCAGCAAGAAAAATACCCAGAGGTAGACGAAAAACATGACAGGAAGTAGTTAAAAAATACTATAAAAAAGAAGGGATGTATTCTTGTAGATGCAAAAAGGAATTCATTGGCAAAAGTTTGTTCATGACGTTGAAAGTACGAAAGGTAAATTGACCAAGAAAGAAAGAAAGCATGAGTATTTGCTGTATGAGATTAAAATACTTCAAAAGAAAGTTTAAGAATTACATGCGCATTTAACATTCCACTAAGTCACTTAGAGAAAATGTTAATAATAATTAGATAACTAAAAATAAAATGGAAATGGATATGGAAATATATCATACATAATAATATGTACAACCATAGTGTTAATTAATAATAGTCTAATGAAAAGAGATGTCATGTCAAGTCCTCTATGCTGAACATAAGTTAGTATTAAGTATAATAATGCCCAATGTGTGTATTACATTCATTACATATTGCATCTCAACACAGACAAACTTGACAACTTAGAATGAAGACGGTAAACCAGAAGAAAACAGTCTCTATATTTTGCTCATACAACAACTTGCCAACACTCCATGAAATAACAACAAAACTGTTTTTTTTTAAAAAAAGGGTTTGATTTCACTCATTCAATTCAATGAAGTCAAACTATTACACTTGCGTCTAAAAGTCATGCTAATTTTAGTCATTTGAAGAATTCACAAACAATTATAATATTAATAGTGTTCAAAATCGAGACATCAAATAAAACACTAAGGGAAAAGACGACAATTCCACACAAACGTCACATCATTACTACAAACACTACTACTAGAACGGGATTCGTCGTCTTCAACTTCAACCCCACCACAAAAAGTTTCGTTCCGTTGCGTCTATTCTCCTTGCCATTCCCAAGTTTTAGGCTCAAAGCATTCGTATTCCGTACGGTACATCTTGGCTCGTATATACGCCTCCTTGTTCTTGGGCTCTGGATACGTCGTGGCCAGGTCCTGCTCGTACACGTAATCGGCTAGGTCCACAGCGATGGCCAGAGACACTTCCTGGATCTGCTCCAAGGGAGGATACACACGCCCCTCGGCCAGATGCTCATCGGTTACCAGTTCAGACAAACGCTGGAAATAAAAAAATTGGAGAAATAAGAGAACCATGATGATAAGACTAGTTTCTTTAAAGAAGAAATGGCTGTTAAAATCTGAAGATGATAATATTAACCCTCTTTTCGCCCAAAAAGTCTGAAGAGCTTAAATTTATCTGGCCTACAAAATCTGCCTCTGTCCGTCTCGCAAAAATGTTCACCCTTCTTATGCTGTGACAACAAAAATGGATGCCAGCCTGTCAATTCACTGTAACACTTACAAATTTATAAGGAGACCTAAAAAGGTTAAAGTTAAAGATTCGAAGAAAAGACAAAAAGTTTGCGACTCATACTCATACATACCCTGGCCGATCGTAGGAAAACCTTATCTGGCACGTGTTTGACACCGCAGGCGATGATGCCCAGCGCCACGCCGGGGAAGATGTATGCGTTGTTTCCCTGGCCGGGGTAATATGTCTTTCCATTCATCGTGTGCTCTGGGAACGGGCTGCCACTCGCAAACACACAACGGCCCTGGATAGAAAGAAAGAAAGGGGGAAAAGATTAATAGTAATAATAATAATTGATTCACCTTATATCTACTTAGAGTGCTCATTGGCACTTTACAGTTACAGAACACAGAACTCGACAAAATAAGATAGCAACACAGTTGAACATGATAATAGTAAGACATATAGCGCTGACCACATGAAAAAAGATTTTCAACACTATTCCGGTTGTTGTAGCACCTCCGTTGAAAGACGGTCTGCGATAGGACTTGGATCACTCATGACTAGACCAAAAGCTCTGGGTGCAGTGAGAAAGATTGGACCCCGTGACTTTTAGATAAGTCGGCTGACAGCCAAACTGCTAGGCTTGCAATGCCGCTATATTTGAATCGGTTCAACTTTCTACAAAATTATTTTTAAAAGATGTGAAAGATGTCAGTCATATATACTTCAGTAATCTTTGAACTGGTTCAACTTTTTATAAAATCATTATAAAAAGATGTGAAAGATGTTAGTCATATATACCTCTGCAATCTTTGAATTGGTTTAACTTATTACAAAATAATTTTATAAAGATAACATACCTCAATAATCTTTGAACCGGTTCGACTTTTTATAAAATCATTTTCAAAAGATGTCATATCATACTTCTGCTATCTAGCAATCAGTTCAAGTTCAACTTAAAAAAAACAAAACCCCAACCAATTATTTAGAAAAGATATCCTCCTACCTCTGTTCCGTTGTAAGCTTGCTCAGCAGTACATTCCGCCTTAGAGGTCGGGTTACTGAGGGCAAAAATGATGGGCCTCTCGTTGTTGTCGGCCATGGTCTTCAAAACCTTTTCGTTGAACGCCCCAGGGGCAGCAGCAGCACCTGTAGAAGAAGGAAAAAACAAGAAGAACATTAAAATTTGTTTGCTTCAGGGGACCAACTGGACAGGAATCGAGAGGGAAGCCCAGAACCGAATGTGTTGGAGAAGAATTGTCGATGGCCTATGCTGTGCTACGAGCCACGGGCCTAAGTAAGTAAGTAAGTAAGGGGTGTAAATGGCAAAGGAAAAAAATGAAATGGAATTGGTCTTCTTATATCGTCACACATCGTAAAAAAAAGTCCTTTGTGAGGATGACTCGATGGAATACACGATTATTATCATTATCATAATTATTATTATCATTATCATAAGTACTTTTTATTTTTAAAAATAAATATATAAATGATAGCCTTTATATAGCCCTGCGTGGTGACGAAAACTTCTTATTTTCTTCCCTAGGCTTCATCTTTCGGCACTGACCATTTATACTTCCATCCAATGGAAACCTTGTACCTTATTTCATACTATCAGGTATCACTAACCAATTAAACAAGTCGGCTTGATCTCGCCTACGAGTTCCTCCAAGTTTTTGCTGCTGTGGAAGTCTTTGGCATAAATAGCCTTTTGACCTGTGATCCCTCGTTCCTGAGAGAAAGAAAAAAGAACAAACGTACAAACAAACATCATCGTAAAAACATGACATCATAATTTAATAACAATACATTTTTACAACAGAAGATCTACTGAAAGCTGATGAAAATACTAGCAGTATTAGAGAGTTATGAATTTATGGTCAAAAAAAAAAAAGATTTTTGACAAATTTGATATTAAATGTTATTATTTGTGACAAAGAAATAAGGGAACAGAGGCAATATATAGTCCTAGAACCTGTCACTGGCTATCCAGTATTGTGAATGATGATGACGACGGTGATGATAATGATGATGATGATGACAATAACAGGATGGTGATTTGATAATGATGGTGCTGATGATGATGTGATGATGATGAAGATAAACAATCAATCATGAAGATAATATGATGATGATAATGTGATGATGATGATGATGGTAAAACCAAACCTACCTTGTTGAGCAAACCATCCGCGTCGATCATCCAGACCTTAGAAGCAGCCTCCTCCTCTGTGGCCCCTTCCTCTTGCAGGGCCAGACACAGCAGATCCGCTATGCCAGTCGCCGCCTACAGCAAACCAAATTAAAATAAATTAAAAAAATAAATTAAACTTTATTCATCCTTTCGAAAATTGGGTTCACAGATGTAATGAAATTTCGTAAGCTGAGAAAAAAACAGGTCTGTTGTTGCCGGAAGTCCAGCGCCAATGGGACCTCTGAATTTTACATCCGTCTCCGATAGGATGAGAAAATCAGGTAAAAAAATTGTCCATACTTCAGGTAAGGGATTATTATAATTATACTATTGACTTTCAATCAATACTGCAAACAAAAAACCAAAATCAAACAGTTCCTTAACTTAAGATTGATTTCAGACAATTAGCTGAATATTTACAGGTCTGAAGACCTATAAATGGCCCATCACAATTCAAGAAGGGAATTATACAATTGACTTTCAATAAAAACAAAAAATTATTTTCTAATGTTTAGTAAAGCAGCCTTCTCTAATACATGGGATTGTCTGAAATCAGACAATATAATTGGCTGAAGATTTACAGGTCTGTTAGAAATGCATAACAATATGATCAGTTTGTGATTGCCAATAAAGCATTATTATAGTTATAGTTATACAGTGAAACTCAGATACAATGAGGTTGTTTGGACAGACTGGTTATTCTCGTTGGATCTGAGGTCTTGTTAAATGCGAGGGCGAGGGGAGCATAATGTCACAAAACGGGGATTAAAATATACCTCGTTCCACTGTACTCACCTCCCCGGCTCCCAGGAAAAGGAATGTGTTATCCACCAGCTTTTTCCCAGTGATCCGCAGGCTGGAGAGAATGCCTGCCACCGCTACGGATGCTGTGCCTGGAGTACAAACAAACCATTGAGTCAATAATTATAAATGAGATCATTTATATAGCGCTTATCCACGGTCATCACATATGAATAATAAGAAGCCAGCAGTTGAAAATTCTGCATGAATTGAATTCAAACATAAACATTTTTTAAAAGGGAGTAAATTTAACATATTCAAATTATGAAGTATCGGTTTGACTCTTAATTCTAATGTAATTTCCTCCCACCGAGAGGTGACATTCTTTTATCTAAAAATAATGGCCTCTGAATTGTTCTAACAATTATCATAATAATTTGACTAATATTATTATTATTAGGTGATTCCCGTAATTGACTTTTTATCACAAGTCCAAACTTGGATATAGGAGTTTGCCCCCAGAAATAAGGTAAAATTTAAGCCCTGTCATTGCAATTCACAAGCTAAAAGATAACCACTCATACAATCGTTCGATACCTTGAATGTCGTCATTAAAAGTACAATACTGATGGCGGTATTTCTCAAGGAAACGGAAAGCGTTGTGATTGGCAAAGTCTTCAAACTGGATGAGAACAGTCGATCCATATCTTGAGGAAAAAAAAAGAATTGAGCATCATCAAAAAGCACAACATAAACAAAGATTCTGAAAAAAAGCATTTCACATTGAGAACATGACTCATTCTTATCCAACACTTCTGATAAGGTTTACAAATTGAAGCATTGCAAACATTTCAGGACTGTGAATGTCCTATAACTATAACAGCCACACGGCAGGACGTCCAGCAAGGAACTCCCATAGGACTAGGGAGTCAATTGTCCCTGAAGCATACACAGGACAAAACTTGTACAGAATTAATATTAAGAGTAAGGTATAAAAACTGAAAATGATCATACAGTACACTTCAGTTTAAAACAGATTTCCAATACTCTGATTTTCTAAATGAGCAACAGTATTCAAAGGAATCTTAGTCTTAGTATAGAAAAAAGATCACACAGGAAAAATCATAACAAATAAACGATGATATTCAGAGAAATATTAGTATAAATTCAGAAATATGAAATCTTCTATTAACAAGATAAACGACCTGATACATCCACTATCCACGGAAAGAAATACCAAAATACCAAGTCGTGTACCTTCGAGTAACAGCCTCCATGAATTCGTCGATAAATTCGTCATACTCTGGCCCAGTCACTCGATCCGCCTGCCTCCCGATGTACAAGGGATCCTCGTGTAGTTCCTGGATTAAACAAATAAAGAAGCAATAAAGCCATTCAGATTTTGCCAATAAAACAATATCCTAATGTTAGTATACTTTAAATCTTTCTCCTTTAGAAAGTTTCACATGATAACAATTTGAAACTTTGTACATTTATAGTTTAACATTAACATCAGCAGCTGCACCATGCTATATGGAAATTGAGCGATGTATTCGGAAGATATAGGCTCTCACCCTCACGGTCTAGGGTTTTTTATTTCTTATGACCGTATATTATGATCATCATTAAAAAAACCCAACACAACCAATTACCTTATTATTCGTCCCGACATCTAGAAGGATGGGCAGGCAAGTGGATGGGTCGATACCACCCAGAGCAGTATACAGGGATAATTTACCAACAGGAATACCCATACCATAGGCACCCAAATCCCCAAGACCCAAAATTCTTTCTCCGTCTGTCACAACGATTGCCTATGATGAGAATGAGGAAAAAATATGGACTAATTAAAAAAAAATTGTTTCATGACTGCTCAAAACAAATCTACTGGTACAGTGAGCGCCGGATTCAACGAGGCCAGTTGAAATCCCCATATGCGACCTTTCGCTATACCTGACAACCTTGTTGAATCCACCTTCCACTGTAGTACTTGGGATTACAATTTCACTGAATAGCTTGGTGTCAAATAAGGATCTGAGATTCAGATGGGGCACACAGATCCCTTCGATAAACACAAGGCCTAATTTAAAGTTCTTTCCGTAAGTGTTTAGTTTATCATACATTTCAACACATTATCACATTGGTGGTACCTCTATTCTAGAGTTTGTCTGCGATAGGACTTGAACCCACAGTCAAAGCCTTAAAATTAACCTTGTAAGGGGTTCAAACTCAGAATCTTCTGGTAATAAGCGAGTGCACTGACCACTCGACCAATGAGGGTCCTGAAAACATGGTTTGCGGTATATGAGTTGAGGCAAGACAAAGCAATAATATTTCATATTTCATTGATGAAAGAGATAGAGATTGATGAAGAGAGAGAGATAACATAACCAGTACCTTTACATCTCTTTCTGGCCAATTGCAAAGGATGTCATGAACGTGACCTTTATCTTTGATAGAAATGAACAAGCCTCTGGAGCAAATGAAAACAACAAAGAATGAATGAAAAAATTTGAATAAATCAAGAATACTTTTGAAAAAGAAACTCTAAAAATCAAATTCCAATTATATTTACACTGATTGTAGGTTTTCACTCATCTTGATGTGCTTTCTTTCTTTCATGATCATTTTACCTTTTCTACCTTTTGGTGTAATGTGCACAATATATAAATCAGACATTATATCTTGTTATTGTTAAAAAAAATCCATGTTAAGAGAGTCTGCAATACTGAAATAATTTTTTATTTTTATTTTGTTCTATATGCCGTTGTCAAGTCTTAGACCTTTGTATTAATCAGCACTCGAATCAATCAGTGTTCCATTCACATTCCTTTCACTTTATCTAGAATGTTTCAGAATAAGATACTTCAACAAACAAAACAATTGCAATAAATGAATAAAAAAAACAATGCCAAATGATTCCCATCTTGTCCAAACTGTACCTGGGTCTGCGAAAAACGACTCCGTACTGTTGACAGGCCAGCCCGACAGTGGGCGTATACACCACAGGCATCATTCGACTCACATTATCACACAGAACCTGGCGAAAAATATCAGAAGAGTTGGTCAAACATCACCTAATTATTGATATCAAGATTTACCATCATAATGAAAATATTGATAATACTAACTAATACAGTGGAGGTCTGATTCAACGAGGTCGTCGGGACTGCTGACACGATCTTGTTGTATGCAATCTTTCGTTATGTGTGGCGTTGGGTGAAAGGTCGCATACGGGGATTTCAACTGGCCTTGTAGCTGACTTCTCGTTGAATGCGACCTCGTTGAATCCAGTGAATCAAGATTTTGATATGATAATACTAATGTGCAGATGCTGTAGGTGTAACATTGAACTATGAAAGATTGTTGTTGGTTATATGAAGACAATTTGAGCCAGGTAGTATTGTTGTGGAAAAGTAGAAAGATAGTTTGAATTTGAGCTAAAAGCAGACAAGAAACATAGTAAAACATAGCAGGTACATCCTTTAAGAGCTATGGAGAAAATGTTTATGATAATTCATGAAAAAGGATCATATCTAATCACCTTGTAGAAAAGTTTTTCATTTCTGTCTTGGAGTGACATGAGGTAAATAAATCTGTCAAGATCACTGCTTCGCTTGTGGAAATTTGTCATCACACGGATTGTCTGTTCTTCTAGAGA
>JAUEKX010175550.1:0-11041 GCA_031834005.1 Dendronotus venustus
AAGAGAATTAAATTCCCTGTCCAATGGTTCCAAGTACGATCGATTTGGACAAACACAGCAACTTCTAGTGCAATTTGCAAATAGAAGTTACTGCTCAATTTTCAATCTCAAATTGAGCACTTTTTCAAAAAGGGCTGGCACTTAAAGGTTTAAAGGCACCCGAATTTTGTCTTGTTCTCGAAATATTCGCTATGTTCGCTTGGCAACAATAACAATTGCGCTATTTCAAACTATTCAGCTTGAAATTTTTTATACGGAATATATAAAATGTAAAACTTAAGTTCAAGAGAACTGGATCCCAGGTGATATCGGCGTTTTAAGCAGAACAGCTGAATGTTGGTGAACAACTTAACTTTACGTTGAACCTTCAACTTTTGGGTATCTATACAGTTGGTTTAATAAAGAAATTTTCGTGCGAACTTAATCTGGCGGTTTTTGGTGGCTTTTTTTGCCAGAAAAATCCACTAAAATTTCTTCCCTTAAAGTATTTTACTTTCGATTTATAAATTATTATCGCAACTTTATCGCAATTATGTGGTTCATTCAACCGTTCGTAAGTAGATTTATTTATACGAATTTTCTTTACTTTCATATTACTCTGCTCATATTCAGTATATTATTTCATTTTTCATTCATAAAGAATCTGTAGAAAGGTTTTGTGCTCACTGAAATAAGAAACTTCAGAATTGATTCTCTTTATAAACTCGGTTTTGGTAATATGTTTCTTAATCGAATCTTGTTTATTTATTTACGAAAGTGAAACACAGAAGTTATGAAAAAACACGGGTGATGTAAGAAGTGTCAATTAGTTAACTTATTCATACACTAGAAGAATTATGGTTTATTCACTAACTGCATCTTCGTTCAGCGATTCTTTTAACGAGTACAACCAAATAAAGCAACAATCGGCTAGCTCTTCCACCATCAAGCAGCGAGGAAACGAACAAGCAAAGCTCAGTGTTGGGAAGCAATTCTGTCGAATCCTCGGTTCCGTCACGATCGAACCGGTCACATTTTGCTACGCATGCGCGTTGATTCTACATGCTCCACTCATCCAACAATACGTTTATCATCGTTTAAGTGAAGATTACGGTCTCCCTTCAAACATAAATGTTGATCAAAGTTCCTGTGAAGTGGACGCTTCTTCGGAGAAAGACCTTTCTATCATCAGTAAGCGGAAACAAGTGCAATCAATTACCTCATACATCTACCTCGGAATCATCCTGGCTGCCGCACTACCATCTTTGTTCATGGCCCTGTTGCTAGGTTCATGGTCGGACAAAGTTGGACGGAAGATTGTTGTTTTGTTGCCAGTGATCGGCGGTTTATTAGACTCGATATGCATCCTGGTTGTTATGTATACTAGATGCTCTCTCTATCTGCTCTTCTTCGGAGGGTTTTGCAACGGAATTTGTGGTTTCTTCACCACCATGATTCTAGCTATGTTCGCCTATATGGCGGACATGACGTCAGAACAAGAACGCGCCCTTAGACTTGGCATTCTCGAAGCTGTAGCGTTCACCAGCGGTATGATTAGTCACATCTCCAGTGGGTGGTGGATTCACCATCTCGGTTTCAAAGCACCGTATATTTTCATCACAACGCTACATCTCATCTCCCTCGCGTACATCGTGCTTTACCTTCCGGAATCTTCATTTAATGTTCAACCGAAACGATTGAAAGATTTGTTCAGTACGTACCATTTAACGAAAGTACGGTCAGTCTTCAAGGAGAACAGTAAAATGTGGCAGCTATACGGATTACTGCTGACGTCTGCATTTTTAATGATAGCCTCGATTGGGTTTGGGAGCGTTATTGTGTTATACTCGTTGGATGCTCCATTTTGTCTTTCACCAATACTGATCGGTTACTTCTTAGCGGATTGTATGTTCATGCAAGCTATAGGAGCCATATTTGCATTGACACTGCTTCAAAAAATTTTATCGGAAGTTATGCTGACTCAGCTGGGCATTGCTTCAATTATCTCATCTCTCATAACAATAGCTTTCATTACAAAAAGATGGCACATGTTCTTAGGTAAGGAGATAAAATTTTTGCGAAAACCTATTTTGAGAAAGATTGATATTTGTGAATGACGAGTGATATGAGAAATTCTTGGAAAGCCAAACTTACAGAATCCTCAGAAGATTATTTTCACGAATGACCAGACGATTAGGATTTTAAAGGAAGAATCGAACAGAAAATTTACCAAAATTGATTATAACATTTCA
The DNA here is from genome assembly GCA_031834005.1 of Dendronotus venustus. Lineage (NCBI taxonomy): Eukaryota > Metazoa > Mollusca > Gastropoda > Nudibranchia > Dendronotidae > Dendronotus > Dendronotus venustus. The sequence goes on from JAUEKX010175550.1 coordinate 2,232, forward strand.
AGCGTATTTTTGTGAAAAATTATTTATTTATTTATATTTTGTTTTAGATTTTCCCAAAACCTGGAAAATATTTTACCCTTCGTACTTAATTCTTGGTCATTTAGATTACAAAGGAATAGAAAATATGTTGTTGTTTTGTTTCTATTTAGTTCCAATAGTTGGTTGTTTTGGTGGTGTGTGTATACCAGTGATCAGAGCTCGAATGTCAAAACTAGTTGATGTTAATCACCAAGGTATGTTTTCTAACAATCATTATATGTACTAATAAGATATAGTTAAACGGATTTGAAGTTTTGCATATTTGAAAAATAAATTTAACATTTTAGTTTTGATTTTAGTGACGACATTTTAAACTTCAAATACTACCCTGGATGATTTCGTCACTTCACATTAAGTTAACAACAACTCAAAAAATAAATTTTATTTTAATGGCAACATTTATAAATATCACATGTTACTTTGACACTTCCCATTGAACTATCCTCATCAATTTTAACTAAATGTGGATTCTGTGTTTGATATCCTGTAACTTTTTAATGCCTGCATTTTTCTATGGGATTCTCCCATTGAACAACAAAACAACATGTGTTCCACATCGCTGTCATACTGAGTACCAAACTTAGTAAGTAGATTTATGAGTATTTCATATGACTTGGAATTGTTACAATTTTTTTTATTCTGATCTGTCAGGTGCTTTGTTTTCTGCGGTCGCAACACTTGAAACTTTGTGCACGTTGATTGGTGCCTGCTTATTCAATTCACTGTACCCGTATACAGAGAAGACTTTCCAGTTCAGAGGTTTATGTTTTTTGCTGATGGCTGCAATATTAATTGTGCCAGCTACGATTCTATGGTATGAACTGTTTTGTTTTTTTTATCAAAATTATATTCTCATATATGGTTAGGAAACACTTTTTGTAGTTGGTTTACGAAATTTTTGCATTTCGCGAACGTACGCGAATCAATGCTTTTAGAAAATTTCGCGAGTATTAACTTTCGCTAATTTCCTTTTAAGTTCACCTTAAATATATAAAGATGGGACCTCAAAACGTGTTAGTTTGATTAATTTTGTAATATTGTCTTTTCCTTGTACGCTATCTTTCGCGAATTTGAGTGCGAAAATTTCTTCACCTAAAAGTACCGGTGGTTTGGTGATACCTTAACATGAACCTAATTATTTTGATTCAGATTCAAAATTTTGTAATTCTCAATTCTTTTATTTAGTATGATTGGATTGAAATCAAGCACAAATACAAAATCAAAGAAAAGTAAGATGCTTTCTGATTTTCAGGGTTCTTATCAACCAGAAATTAAATGTGTGGTTGATTTCCTCGAGAAAAAAAGTCTCAGTGTATTATAACCCACTTTCCAGTCCCACTGCGTGGCTTCAACTTTTGAAAGAAGGCAATGCTAAAAATGTTGGTAGGAAAAAAATGTTGGTTTCTAAAATTAATAAACTCCTTAGTAATAATATCATTTTTATAAGATTTTTTCTTTCTTTTTTTCTAGATGAGAATGAAAAAGAAGAAGAATAGAAAATTGTGCAATATAAACAAAAAAAAAATCGAAGCTTTTAACCCTAATATTAAATAATATTCTTATTACACGATTATACATGATTAAACGAAATAATCTCCTAACATTTAACATTACGATTTGTTTAATATTTGCTTAGAAATTCCTAAGAAATTAAAAAAAATATGCCTGTATATATAATCATGGGCCGCGAAACTTGGGGGGGGGGGCTAGGGGGGCTAGAGCCCCGTTAATTCCCTATAAAAAGCCATAAGCAATAATCTCTGTGAATTTGTTAGTTTTTTCCAGCCAAGATATCGATGTAAGAGGGTGTTTTTCGGCAATCTAGACTGATTGATATCTTAAAAATTTTCGGCCCCTTCGCCCCCAACTATGGTGGGGGCCTGCGGGTGACACTATATCTTTAACCCCCCTAAAACAAAAGAGCTTCCGCGGCCCATGATAATAAAACTTCTGGTTATTTCCATGCCTGTTTACATTTCAGAATACATGGAAACTCTACGGAGCTCGAAGAAGGACAAAAAAGGTCTAAATTTTCTTCCCTTTTTTTTGCAGAACACATTATAATCTACCAGAACTGACAGTCGTAAATCACATGAAAAAATCTTATGCAGAACACATCTAAGCTTTCAAGGGGCGAAATATACTGTGTGAACACATGATTGCTTTCGGAATATAAAAGCACTTACGACTTTTAAGATGCGAAAGTTTAAGAATTCGTGAAGAATGTTAACAAGAATGATCGTGTTTATTGTAAAAAAAAACAATTAAGAACGTTCGACTCATCGGGAATTCGAGTTATCGGTAGTTTGTAATATGTATAAGAAAACTAAAGTAGTTCGAACAAATTTTATGACCCCCTAGAGGATTCGAGTTGCATGAGTTCAACCACGTATGATACAAATTTGGAAATATTTTTCAAAGGTAACGAATTTCTTCATATGTGATTTGTAGCAGATAAAATTCTATGCAATAACAAACGTAACGTTGAAAGAAATTGTAGCATAAATCAATTAAGTTGATTAAAACTAGTTATATAATCAAACTGCTGTATTGCATCAAAAGAAATAGCATAATAATGTTTGGAAAATTTAAATTACTTCACATAAACGTAATTAAATAATATAGCACTCTATAATAATAATTTAATTTTTCTTTAGTTAATTATAAATAAATTAACATGATTTATGAGACTTTAATCTCTTTCTTATTAGAAATAAGAAAAAGAAAAGAAACAGATGTTTACCTTCCCAAATCATTCGTTTGGTTTCTTCGTCACTTTTTGATTGATCCTTTATAAAATATTATTTTTTCATTCTCTTTATCGCGTTATTGTTTAAAGGAATAAGAATTTCATCTAAGATATTTTCCCATCGTATTTCGACTTTTTATCCTTTTCTCAATATTTAGTTAATGGTTGAACGCGGATTGTTACTTTCAATTTTAGAGTCAAACAGGTATATTCAAAAAAGTTTCTCGTGGTTTGATATCACTTAATATTATCTAGCTAAGTGTTTCAAATTTAATACTTTCACGTATTATTATTCCTTAGAGATTTCTTAAAATCCGAATGCAAAAAAAAAAAAAAAAAATTAAAAAGAGACACATAAAACAGACTTCTTACGCCATCTATCATCTATACTTCGGAGAATAATACACGTATGAGAAACGAAAAAGAATTTTTTCGTGAAATTATTTTCATTTGTTCACTTTGTTATTATTTATCAAGGCAAGATTTTGTCAGATTTTGTCATACTGCTTTGAAAGCAATATCAGATCATCAGGTACGTGTTTTGGTATATTTATAATTTCAACTTTGTTTTAATTTTTGACAGTTTTTTTTTTCTGTCAAATTTCAGTTTCTTAATTTTTCAATCTATTCGATTATCTGTGATCAAATAGTCAATCTTTTATTTTCAAATTGAAGTAGCTACATTTCATGCAAGTTTGTGTTTATATTTTCAAGTTTGAACACGTTGTTACAAATAGTGGTTACAAATAAAGTCTGATTTCTACGTCTCAAATTCTTATATCAGCCGGTACATGATGTCAGAAAGACGTTGTATTAATATTTGTACGACTTCGAAACATTGAAACGATTTCATGAGATCATTATTATTTTATTTAAATGAACCTTTAAATGAGTGTTTTCCCTTTCCATTCGATACATTCTACGATTTCACCAATCCATGTTCTATAAACAGGAGTAACAATATATATTTTGCAGTATAATCAATTTAACATTTTTCTATTGATAGTAAAACATTCATCATAAAAATATTCGCTCTTAATTGAGGGAAATACAGAAAAAATTTTCCGACGTATGGAGATCAATAATTTTTGTATTTCTCGAAATAAACTGTTGATATAGTGTTTGTTACCCGAGTTTTGATTTCATTGCCAGTATTATGTTTTTATTTTGTTTACAAGTATGCGCTTCTGATATTTGTTTGTTTTTATTGGCTTCTGAAAAAAGAACGTCGATTCGAGTATTGATTCGAACGCTAAATGCTTTTTTCATTGTTTTTGAAAATTGTAATTAAAAAAAAAAATAAAAAAAGGTGACAAAGGAGTTGAACGAGAGTTTATGATTGTTGATACAATATTTGGATTAATAAATTATAAATTACAATGTTTTAAATGATACTTAGAGTGATTATTGAGTGACATAGAGTGATTATTTTTTATGAACAAAAAAGCATTTAAAATTTAGCTTATTATTGTCGTAAATACACTTGTTTACATAATGTGTAAACTATTCATGCCATTTGGAGCGCTCTGAGCACTCTATATGCTCTGTTCCATGAACTATTCATGCCATTTGGCGCACTCAGAACTAAAAAAGATAACTCCAAACACTCCTTACTGGTATGTTCCAGAGTTCAGGTCTTATGTGACGTCTAAATAACTGTCAGTATTCATGTTGCACTGAACAATTATTTCAAGGTCATGGTCTTTAAAAGTTCTTTGGAAGTCCTTTTTATTTTTTTCACTTTGTGGTTCACTGATGTTTTTAAATACCGCTAGGCCATCATCTCTGTATAATCCTATATTTTGTCTGTTATATTTTGATGTAATTTTGGCGAGTATGAAACAACCAACGAGTTCACAGACTTCTGCACCGTCGAAGGCTCCCATTGTAACGTCGAAAAGTTTATCTCCTTTTTTCATCCAACTTTCTCCATTGTTGAACAGTAAGGACTTACGCGAATAGCATATAATTGCTTTATCTTTTTTGTTTATTGGTGAGATTTTGTCTGTAAATTGTAAAGCGCTTTATGAAGTCGAATATCATGAACTTGTTTACGTTTTTGTCTCTGATTATGGAGAACCAGTCGATTACATTTGCGGTGCTTTTCCATTAATTAAGGTTCAAGCTTGTTCTTATCTGTTTGTTGATGTTTTCGAGTATGACTTTGCTAATTCTGCCAAGCTCGTTTTTCGCAGGGTTGATGAGTCGCGCGGTGGGGTTATCGAGGAAGTTTTTTTATGGTCCTTAAGTGTAATGAAGCAGTTGTTTTCTCCGTTGATATTTATTCTATCTATGATTTCGTGATCTTTGAGGATTGCTTTCCCGTTGCTGTTTATTGTGTGTTTGATGTTTTTGTCTGCTTTCGTATACGTGGTTGTAATCGAGTTTGTGAGGATTTTGTTATATTCCTCCTTTGTTAACTTGTACATATTTGATGTTTTGTCTGCTGGTATGTATAATTTATCAGATTCGTTGATTGTCCTGATGTCTTGTTCTAATTTTGATTGAAAGTTGTTCATGACTTTTATGAATTTCAGTTTCTCAAACTTCTCCACCACCTTGAAGATAATGGAGATTGACGTCAATAATGAAGCACTTGTATTGTAATATTTCTTTTCTCAAACGGTTATTTTAGCTGAAGATTGTCGCGAGAGTGACATGAAACTTTAAGTACTAAATAAAACTGTAGTTTTTACTTATATATATACATTATATATATCGTCATATTCTCGAGCCCGGAATAAAAGGGGTGGTGGGAAAAAGGGAGGTGGGTGGAAGTTTTGCTCAAAGTAAATTAGCGGAGTGGCTGGAATAACCAGGATGGGTGGACATTTTTATAAAACTTAAAGTGTAAACTATTCATGCCATTTGGAGCGCTCTGAACACTCTATATGCTCTGTTCCACTATAAAAGATAACTCCAAACACTCCTTATAAAAAGGAGGTGCATAAGGTTGAATTGGAGTGTATGGAACTAACTAAAATATCCATTTACAACAGATTACAAACCAAAACGCACTTTTGATCCATTTCTGAACTTTTCCTACCAAATGGAGTGTTTGGAGCGCAATTCATAATGGCGTTAAATGTTACATAATTAACTTTCGAACGCATAAATTATGTTTCTAGCCGTAAAAGGGTGTTGTCAATCAAAACAAAAGAATGTAAACATTGCGATACGTGTCTCTGAAAAGACGCCGATTAATTTTTAGAAAGAAAAGTAAACAAACTCGATATATTTTATATATTTTATAACCTTTCGTATTTTTTGATAAAAACTACTCGAAATGTTTGAAGATAACTCTTTTAACATCGACGAAGAAAATATCACATTAGGAGAGTTTATTGCTGACGATAAAAGGTAAAGTTTTCTCTTCTTTTTTTTAATTTTACCTCCCAAGCTACATAATGTTGGAAATCAAAATAACAAAATGTCAATTTGCAAATATATTTTTTTATTTTTTAGAGAATTTCTGTCCACAATCAATGAAAACGACATTTTAATATCTCCAAAATCTTTAGGCAAGAGGAAATATTTAAAAAACAAATGGACATAGAGAGAGAGAGAAAATAGATCTTTTTAAACTCTATATTAATAAATTATGATGTTATTGTTATTGTTACAAGATTGTTAAAAACTATTGTTATTTTTAAAAATTTCGAATATAGTATGTTAATAAATATCAAAAAATAATTCTTTGCTAATCTCCTTTCTTCTCCTTTCTGCGTCTTTGGAAGTACTTTCATACACCTTGTGGGTTTCAAACTCACCAGAATTGTCAAAATCATCAGAAGGAACTTCACCATCGCAAGTTTCAACCTCAGCTCCCCTTTGCATAACAAAATTATGTAATGTACAAATACTAATAACAAAAGAACAGGTATCCACCATATTTTCCATGCTTAAATATGAAATTCTTGGAAAACGCTTTTTAAATAAAAATAAAAGAACAGTATTATATATATTTAAACAAACTCCAACACTCAAATTTTTAACTTCTAGCTAGAGCAGCAAAACAAATGTTTGTACCTGCTCAAAATATTCTTTTGATCTAACAGCATCTTTTCTCTCCGATTTCGACATGAAGAGTGTCAGAAATTGTATAATTTCGTCTTCATCCTCGTCATCATGATACTTGGTTGATTTTGTAAAGAAGTCAACGATTGGTAGAGACATAATAAATTTATAAAATAATTATATAAAACGAGATATATAAACGAGAATAGCAGTTCAACCGATTTATTTTTTGATTAGCAACTTTCACTTTCGCCCAAGGTCGATCGATGAATAATTTTATTTTGTTTACATTTCTCGCCTTTTGTTGTCGTTTAGCGCATAAATTAGATAGTGTAAAACACGGATCAAGATAAATTTACTTTGACTGTAAGTTAAGCTTAAATTTCGTTCGGCAAAATACCCAAGTGCTCTTTTAGACATGAATAGTTTACACTTTTAATAAGGGTGGAAAATTTTTCTCAAAATTTTAAGAACGTATTTGGAGCTCCCTTTAACAGTAGTGTTTTCAAACTAAATATAAACTATAAATATCAACGAATAATTTTAACAACAACGATACCATACAGTATATGGTTCCTAATGTTCATTTTCAGCAATACGTCTCTTGACACTTCTGCGAGCTCCATTATTATTATTATTATTTATGAATTTTTACCCAGGATGCTCTCTTCAGTACTAATCAAACTGCTGTCAATGAGAGTCCTGCCTTCGTTGTGTAACACTTACAACGGAAACCTATGGCAATTAGCAGCGAGAGGTTATCCTCGCCACTGTGACCGGAGCGGATTCGAACCATGCCTTAACCACTCGGCCACAGCTCCACCATTGTACACACTCTTAACGAAACTTACGCACGAGAGTTAGAAAAACCTCACTGGTATCCATCTCGAGAACCTTAACCATAGAATCGAGAAATAACGCGTCTTTGTTGACATCAGGGTCATCACACAAATTACTCAAAGAAACAACGCGTGAACTAGAAGCGGCGATCTCTGATTCATCAGGCTGGTCGGCTATATCTTCACTTTGTAGGATTTCATCAGAGCAAGATTGTTCATTAGAGCTATCGCCACTGTCCGATGAATGTCCATCGATCTTCTCTTCTACAATTTGACTTCGGAATAAATTGTCAAACAGGTTTTGATATTCATCTTCTCCGGCATTACCTGGAAATAAAAAATCAAGCATTTCATAGCCTTCTTGATTTTTACGTTTGATTCCTTTAGGAGGCATCAATTTCTTAACCACAGCCGGAAGAGTGGCAGGAAATTCTGATTCGATCAGCTTTTTCGGAAAGTTACAATTCTATCACCAATCAGTTTAAAAAGTCTATTAGAAACAAGGTAGTCTTCAGATCCATCTAAGCTATTTGTCACGAAAAGCGATTTGAAAGCACGAGTATGATCTACATTTAGCTTTTCCCAGGCAGCATCTATCATACTCGTCATATCTTCTCTTGATGGTGACGGAATTTTTGCATTATCCTTTTGTAACTTTGAAAGCATTAGCTCCGCTTCGAGATTTTGGAACTCGCGTTTCAGTGGGCGATGGACATGAGTGTAATTTTTCTGTATGTAGCCTGTAATACCATCACCATTAATGATAAGAACGTAACCACTAGTCATCTAGCAGATAAATCGCAAAATTCTTGTATGTGAAAGAATTAAATCTAATCGGAAGGTTCATTATAGTTTCTTTCAATTGTTCAATTCGATAGGATCCACTTTCAGACCACTGGAATTTGATACCAGGTGGCGGGCTCAACTTGGTTCTAGTACCCTTTCCTTTTAACCCTTTAAGTGCCAATCCCGAAAATACTCTGGTTCTGGGGTCAAAAATACCGTGTCTGCTTCTGGGAGCCGTAAATTCTGACCACTTCAAAATAAAGGTCGATGATTGAGGCCCATATGAGAGAGAATTGAATTCCTTGTCGAATGGTTCCAAGTACGATCGATTTGGACAAACACAGCAACTTTTAGTGCAATTTGAAAATGGAAGTTACTGC
>JAUEKX010175661.1:0-11041 GCA_031834005.1 Dendronotus venustus
TATATTTTCTGTAAACGCGATCAAGAACATTGGCTCATAGATCAATATGGAAAATTGAGACATCGTAACAGAAGACAGCAGGGTTATGTAATCGATGTGTTTCGTCTGCATCGATTGGAACGAAATCTGTGTAACTCAAGATATGGAGTTGAAGATGAAACAAATCTTCGAATCCGGTTGCAAGAATTATAAATTAAAATCTTTTCTCAATAACGTATTTTAACAAATTAGGTATTTTTTTTTAAAAGGGACTCGCCCGTACCTATAAGTCTGCTGGGAGATGATTCCATGCTAGTGCAGCGCGAAAGTCCAAGGAATTGATAGCAGGCACAGACCTTGCATGTTGAATGATGGGAGAAGGTCCCTCTGCTTAAGATTGTAAATTTCCGGTTACAACACAAAAGAATCCCACATTAGTTCAGGATTTAGATGGTGCAAAGATTTAAAAATTTCAGTAATCAGTAATTGGAGGTGTTTTGACTGTAATGGAGTTCGATGACCTAAAGCTCTTCAAAAGACCAATTGAATGTGTTATATCTTGCACATAGAGCTTTATAATGGATATTTTCTAATAAATTATGGGCCATCTTACTACAAAACATCCACACCAAATGACAACAGTTAAAAGAAGGCATGATATAAGTCATATACAACTATCTATACTGATGTCATCATTGGCAGTCCCAAGACTTTGTTGATTCATTGTTAATTCTACGAGTTATATCAGAGTATCATTAACAATTGAAGTTAAAACATCAGCACACTCAAAAGCAGAAGGTTGTAAAGCTTTAGTGGATATCTAACCACTATTTTATATTAACAAGAAACAGGGACTGATTTGCCACGATTAAAGATTGATTGAATGATTAGCTTGACGATTCATGTTTACATCTAAATTCTTTATTTACTGAAATAAGCAATGTCATCAGAATGTTTTGTTTTATTGGCTATCTTTTTCAATTTCGAGCGCTTCATGATTGTCTACCTGAGATCTTTATGCTGTAATTCACATCAAATAACCCTCAAACTAGTGAATTTAAATTCTACAACCTATTCCAAATAGAATTGGTATTGCCAAATTATAGAAAGACATTCTTAGGATATTTACAACGAATAGTTCTCAAACAATTAACATTGCTATTATTATCTAATACTGACTCGTACCTCTTTTAGGTATTTTTAGTCCAAAAACTTGGAAAATGCTCTATTTGTAAAAAAATTGGCACATGACCTAATTAAAGGACACTGCAAAAATAAGTAAGAGGTATTAAAGTTCCGAAATTCTAAAAATAACATTCACATTCGAAATCACCGGTAACAACTACGAAAGGAGTGAAATGTTAAGTCCGACTTAACATAGAGGTTGTCCAAAAAGATTTAAAAGAAGAACAAAGATGGTGAATAATACTTTCCTAATTTATAAAACAAATATCCAATCAAAAATAATTAATTTATTTAAACATAATATTTTCATTTGCTGAGTAAATAGTGGAAACAGCTAAAGAAAAAGATTTTAATTTGAAAAGAAGTAATAAAAAAGAAACAATATTGAATATATAAAAGCAGAAATATGAGAAAGTGATTTTCATATCCCTGTTAACATGTTAAAGAAATCACATGTTATATTGAAATTCTTCAATTGTTTGTTATAAAATAACTATCAGATCGATGAAATAGGTAGAAGTATAACACAAACAAATACAATGTTGTTGGAGATAAGCAAACCAGAGTGGATTATTCTTGTTTCAGTGTACGTTGTTATCATGGTTGCATCGTCTATTAGCAATTTTTTCACAGCACTGGTCATAATTCGAAGTCCGAAATTAAGTTTGTTTGCTGATGTTCTGATCTGCAATTTGGCCATCTCAGATTTCCTTTTGACTGGCTCAAATCTTCCCATGGTAATCAGTAGGTATTTCCATGAGTACATAGGACTCCACTCCTGCAAAGAGATAGTTGGAGTGGCTCTTGTTTTTTTTACTCTCTGCAACTGGAGTACATTCTTGGTAACTTTCGATAGATTTCTCGGTGTAAATTGGCCTTTAAAATATAATACACAAAAAACAAAGCGTATGCTGGTGCTGGCTATTATTGCTGCATGGTGTTTTAGTGTCTTCATAGTTGTATTTCCATTTGCAGTTCAAGGAATCAAGGATGACAGTGATCAGCCGTTGAAGTTTACTTCTTGCGCATTCAATGACATTTTGGAATCCTACTTCATCTACGTGATCGATTTGGGTGTTTTCTTATTACCCTGGATAATCACCGTCTGTTGCTATGCCACAGTCGTAAGAAGAATTTATATCTCCAGAAACAGTAGCATGCGAATACAATCAACAATCAAATCAAACACCACACAGTCTCAACGATCATCAAGTAACAATAAGGAGCCTTCTTTGGCCATTTCTCGAAAGACAATAGCTCTGGTCAAGGAAATCAAAATAGCGAAAATGATCTGCATCACGGTTACAGTTTACACTGTATGTTTCTTACCAATCTTATTTATAGATATTTTCGAGACGTTCGTCGTTGACACGCAGCTAGATAGACTAGAGAATTTTGCTGTATTGTTTGCATACGTTGTACCTGCAACAAATTCCTTCATATACAGTGTAAGCAATGAGAGATATCGAAAAGAATTCTTGAAGTATATGCCTTGTAAGAAATAATAGTCTTCACAAAAAGGGGCTGCCACAGCATTAATAAGAAAAATCATTGTGTGGAAATAAGCATACTTCCCACAATTAGAAGTAAAGTACATTCCGTACATTTTCAATATAAGTTAGTGGTAATATGAATATAAACAAACATTTAATTATTTGCAAATAAAAGAAAAGAATGTTGGAAACAATTTCGTGGATTGAAAAGAAAAAATGGTACTCTGTAAACTCTTAGGACATATGATAGAATCAGAATGAATATCTTTTTAAATTTTATGTAGAAACAAAATATTGTTTATGACACAGTATATTGAAAACATAAAGAAATATTAAGTAACTTCATCAAAAATAATAACTAAAATTACGTTGTCATAAATTATATACAATAAATACCAAAAATACATTATATAAAAATGACATGATAATAATTAATACTTTAGAAGAAGATAAATGAATAGAGTAAGAATATTAGAGAGAAACTGTTATTATTTGAATGTTTTAACTAGAAATTAACGAAAATCAAAAAATCGATCAATTTGTTCTAAAAATTACATTAGCTACAACTATATTTTGCGACTTTAACCCTATACTTACACTTTAAGAGGCTTTTACTGGAGATTATTGACGTAAAATTATTATCCCAAGTTTGCAAGTAGAATATGTTATGAAGTGACACAAGCTTGGGCGATGTTTTGACATTAATATTTCTCTATTTCCCTTGCTGAAAACAGTTATAATAATATGTGACGTTTTAAGCGATTTGAAGTACAATCGTAATAATATCATTAAGTATAAATAGCAGAAAACGTAACAGAAAACAACGGGGTTATATGATCGATGTATTTCGCCTACATCGATTAGAACCAAATCAAGTCGGAACCTAATGGTAACATGAGGTATGGAGTCGAAGATGAAAACGTACCATTGTATCCAGTTGCATGAATTACAAATTAAAACCTTTTCTCAATAACTTATGTTAACGAATGAGCTATTTCTTTTAAAAGGAACTCGTGCAAAAAAAGTTATTTTAATTAAAATAATCGAAAGTAACCAATACTTGCTACAAATCATAAATATTACCATTAATTGACAATATTGTTGCCATTTAAAGTTTCAAACTTCAAATTTTGCTGGGGTCATTGGGGTTGAACTAAACATATTGTTGTTTTTTTCGATCTTTCGATTTCTTTTGTTTGTTTTTAATGTGAAACATGTTTTTTTGTGAACATTTTAAAATTTGTTTTTAGTAGTAGAATTATTTTCGCATAACAGTTACAAATAATTTTTTTTTCTTTTTGTATTAATATGTCATCGTCTACAGTCTACTTCTTTGTGTGGTTATCGGGCTGATCCACCGAGAACTACGATCCTAATCGCTTTAAACGAGTGGTTCCATGAAAAGATCACTATTTAGATTATTTCTTTTTTGAATTTTTCCTTATTGGTTCAGTATAAACAATTTATTTTATTTATTTTTTAATGTTTAATAGTCATGTAAACATTGAGTAAATTTGATTTAAATAGCATTTTAAAAAAGAACCATTTTATAATAAATTTTCTTAGAAATTTTTGAAAAAATTGCAAGCACAACAAACCAACGGCTTTTTCTCCTCACCTTAAGATCCCTTTTATAACAACTATCTTCGAAATGATGATCACAAAACAATGTTTGTTTTCTTCGGGAAGATTTTGGCGATTTTAGTTTTGACGCTTTAGCCATAATTTTTCCTTGAGCTGTTCATACAATATGTTGCAGCATAATGAACCATGATGAAGAAAAACGATGTTTTTTTGTTTTTTTTATCTTATTTCAATATCATTCAACATTCAAGACTAAGATAAAAAACACTCAAACCAAGACTCGCTCACAATATTCCTTTACCACTGTGATTTTTTCTCTTCTCATTCGCCATCTGACGTCAAGTCACAGAATTTGTAATAAAAAATGCCAAGAAGAAAAAAAAGGCAGATGCGATCAAGTGAAAACAGTTTTTAAAAAATATATTATTAAGAGTGTTTATTTTGAATATTGCGAATCAGATGAACAAAGGAAACAAAATGTCTACAACTTGTGCTCAGCCTGTTTCTCCTTATGATTTACTGTCGCTGGTGCAACCATTCTATAAATTGCATGTGGAGGCTGTCAGTCCTTTTTTCAGGCAGCAGTTTTTGCAGGATTCTGAGTTTTAGCCTTTTAGGAACATGAAACTTCTAAATATTGTGTAAATTATTTCATAACTATGATCTATGTATGACAAGATGATAGTTGTGCTTCCCGCACGAGATTTGATTGTTTTTGCTTTTGGTGGAGGAGTTAAAACAAATTTTGCTATAGATCTTCTACACATAAGAAAAATATTGTAATAACGAACAAAACTGCAGAAGCTTTGGAGGTTGTGAATAAAAGTACCCACTCTCTCCTAATCATAATGATCTGTTGGCATCTTATTCCATCATAAGAACCAAATGTTATGAGAAGTTTTTCCCTTCACATTTTACCACAAGCTTTAAAGACACTTCATTTGTTGCTTTAAGGTAAGAGTTTTCCTGAATGTTTTTGATCATCTTTTATTTTGATTTACAGCTTACACTTTTGCAAAGGCTTGTTTTATTGTGGCATTACAATATATTATGATATAGCTAGTTATAATTTGTTTGTTGCTGATGATTTTTCTATCAATTTTATAATTGCTTTACAACGTTGGCTTATTTGCTCATTTTGGATATAATTACGTAGTTGTGAGGTTGGTCAAATAAAATATTCTTGACAACAAAAGAATTCTTGCTTCAACAGCATAATATTTCTGAACCATTATGTTTGTTTATACACTTATAATTATGTATTTAAATTTGTGGAGAGTTGCACTGCAATAATAACCAATGTAGTTTACCTTACACTGCCTGTACATCCTCTCTCTATTTATATACTGAAGTTTTCTGAAAAAAGTAATGCGTACATATTTCATATTTTTCATTTGTTGTTTTGTCAGTAGGCAGATTATATGAAATAAAATATTAGGTAAAAAAGTTTTTAATGACTGTTTTGGTTAAAACTATAAGTTTTAATAAGTACTTTTAAATATGACTGCTGAAAATTTTAGTTCTATTCTCTTGCAAATTAAATTTCTTCCTTTTATCAACCTAAATTTTATTTTTGTTAGCTTTTTAGGTCTGCAACAAATACAGATTGTCTTTATAGTTCTGTCTTTTGCTCTTTTTGGAAATAACTATAATGATTTTAACATCACTTGAATTGTTTTTGAATGCTGATTTTTAAATTAATCATCCTGTTTTCAATGCCTAGTTTAACTTCATCTTCTAATGTTTTCATCTTTAAATTTTACCTTCAAATTCACTTTATCTAATGATGCTTTTTGCTCCAGTAACTCATGTAGAGATATAGTGTTAACGGAGGCTTTGTGTAGCTATGAAAAAGGTGTTTGGTATTCTTTCCTTTGTATCCTCTTTCTTTCATCTGTTATCAGGTGTAATATACAAACGTTATATCTTGATGGTACTAAAGTGGTTAAACTCTGTAACAAGTACATACAAGTCCATCAAAACTGAAGGTTTTGATGTACTTGTCAAAAGCATTTGACTGCATTGACCATAAACTTCTTTTCGCAAAACTCTCAGTTTATGGGCTAAATGAAAAAAAGTCTTAAACTCATCAAATGCTATCTTAGTTGTCGCTATCAAAGAACTTAAATTGGTTCTAAGTATAGTAGATGGTTAGAAGTCATTTTTGGGGTACCTCAAAGTTCTATACTTGGACCCTTACTTTACTTACTTGGACTACACAATGCCTAAAGCAACGTTTGTAATTTTGCAGACGATAGCTCTTTATTCTCCTGCAAAGATACATTTTAAAAAGTTATATCCAATCTTGAATATGATCTTCTTCGTGTCTTAAACTGGTTCTCGTCAAATCGTCTTGCCGCAAATCCTAGTAAATTTCAAATGTTGGTTATAGGAAATAGAAATATACCTGTTGAAATCAATATTGGGCATCTGAACATTAAGTCAAAGGATTCGGTTGAGCTGTTAGGCATTAATATTGACAGCACTCTGTCGTTTAATGAACACATTAAATATCTTTGTACCAAAGCTAAATCCAGAATCTGGAGCTTAAACCGAATCCTAAGTCTCGAACAACGCAAATTTATATTTGATGCATATATCATGTCTTTATTTAACTATACACCGATTATTTGGATGTTTTGTAATAAAACTTCATATGCTGAAATCATCAAGCTGAGTCCACAAGCGTGCATTAAGATCAGTGTTATGTGATTTCAATAACAGCTACGAAGTTCTTCTAGAAAACTCTAAATTGAAAATGTAAATCGGTCCATGAAATTTATCTATCAGTCCTTCTTTGTGAGGTTTTTAAATCTGTGAAAAACTAAAATCTTGAGTTTCAAACCGAAAACTGTTTCTTACAATATTCGAAATCAAGATTTAATGTCTTTACCTCCGGTATCTTCTCAGCGTTATGGAACTCAATCTTTAATTTTTCATGGTAGTCTACTTTGGAACCAGGTTCCACAAAACGCCAAGTCATCGAAGCCATCAATAGTTTCTTTTAAAACCTCAATAAAAAATTTGAAATTAATAAATATTTGTTTATTTACGTTTGGCTACATTTCGAGAGATACTCCTCTCATCATCGGGCAAAGTGAAAAGTGTTGAGTTCACTATATATAGAGTATACGTAAGATTTACAAGATGTCTTTTTTTTTTAACCAATGAGTAAAGGTTAGTAATTGACGTAATCATTAGAGGTGTTAGTCTTTTGTCTAGGTGTTGACTTTTTTCGGACATCATGGAAACAAGTTTCATGGGTTCTTTCTCCGACGCATAAGGAAACATACTAACATAAACATAATTTGGTATAAATCAGTATTTTTATTATTACTATGTAACACCAAGGTTAAATAAATCGGAAAATAAATAAAAAAATATAGACTTCTCTTAAACCAACATAATTTTCCTAGGATTACAACAAATGTAGGGGTCCATACCTAATCACTATGTTCGTGTTGTTAAAATGAAAAAAGAAGATGAGACTACAGAGGCGGATCTAGAATGTAGCAAATACATGCGTAGGAGAGCAAAAATACAGTGATGACAGTGAGAAATAGCACAAGATGATTTTATTTTCACTGTCCTTCGCATGTATTTGCTACATTCTAGATCCGCCTCTGGACTAAGAAAAGAAGACAATCACGTCTATATCTATTTATGGAAACAGAAAGTAAGATTAAAATCTTTCTTCTAATCCTAAATCATCATCAAGTGTTTGTTAAATAATTTCTTCTTTTGCATCAGCCACTGACCTTGTAACATCGTCAACAACTTTTTCCAACATGTCAGAAAATATTTTAATTCAATTTAAACATATTCAACAATCATCAATTATTTCTTTTCCATATAGAAAGGAGTATTTTTCCGGGGTGGCATTTTTCGGGGTGCTCTTTAAATAAAAAAGCAGGTAATTTCTACAATTTGTAAATACAATATTAATACGCTATATTATCTTTTTTTTACGATTTATGGAAGTTTTCTGCTTTCCTCTTCCCGTTTTTGAACGCCATTATGTTTGCTGGGATTTCCTCAATTTTTGTTTTCGCATTAAAAATGATATTAACTATTATTAATTTTTCGTTCTTAAAAATCTTTAACGGTATATTTCGAAGAAAATTCTCTTCTGCTTAAAAAATCCCGTTTAACGTAATTCATCCGTAAACTTAACAATAAGTGATGTAAAACCTTAATCTTAGTATCCTTAAATGGCATTGATGGGAAAGTTAACGCCTCTTAAATGATTTATGTAAATCAGTGTTTGGGGATCACTGGCATTTAGCCTTGTCAGCAAGTGTGAATGACGCAAAATATTTAACATGGTTGTTAGTAAAATGATGCAGCAAGTTTAAGCTTAAATCGCCCGCTATGTAGCAGCGTAATTTAATTCGGTCAAGTACCAATATTCATACCAAAGAAAGTATTTTTCAAAATTGTGGAAGTATGGTGCCGAACTTATACATTATAACTATATGGGTCCAAGGGTCAATGTCTAGTTAGCAAAGTATGTCCGATAGAATTACTTAATGCTATTGTTATAAACAAGGTCATCAATGAAATACCTATAGAAGTCTGACGTTTGTATCTATAATCACGTATTGCAAAATTAACATAGTAAATGATTACGGAAACTTTACTTGTTGATCTGTTTTTTTTTTTCTGTTAAAGTTTCAAGACCTTTCTTTAAGAAGAAAAAAGAGGTGCATATAATTTCCTAATTTATAAAACAAAAATCCAATCAAAAATAATTAATTAATAATTATAATACTTTTTCCTGAATAAATAGCGAAAAAAATAAGAAAACAAGAAGCGTTATTTTGAAAAGAAGTAAAAATAACAAGCAATATTTAATATATAAAAGCAGGAACATGAGGAAGCGTTTTTTATATCCCTGTTAATAGTTCAAAGAAATAACACGATATGTTGAAATTCTTCAATTTTCTTTTATATAAAATAACTATCAAATCGATGAAATAGGTAGAAGCATAACACAAACAAAATACCATGTTGTTAGAGATAAGCACGCCAGAGAGGATTGTTCTTGTTTCAGTGTACATTTTCATCTTGGTTGCATCGTCTATTGGCAATTTTTTCAC
Source organism: Dendronotus venustus (assembly GCA_031834005.1). Lineage (NCBI taxonomy): Eukaryota > Metazoa > Mollusca > Gastropoda > Nudibranchia > Dendronotidae > Dendronotus > Dendronotus venustus. Next base: position 9,341 of record JAUEKX010175661.1, read on the forward strand.
AGCACTGGTCATAATTCGAAGTCCGAAATTAAGTTTGTTTGCTGATGTTCTGATCTGCAATTTGGCCATCTCAGATTTCCTTTTGACTGGCTCAAATCTTCCCATGGTAATCAGTAGGTATTTCCATGAGTACATAGGACTCCACTCCTGCAAAGAGATAGTTGGAGTGGCTCTTGTTTTTTTTACTCTCTGCAACTGGAGTACATTCTTGGTAACTTTCGATAGATTTCTCGGTGTAAATTGGCCTTTAAAATATAATACACAAAAAACAAAGCGTATGCTGGTGCTGGCTATCATTGCTGCATGGTGTTTCAGTGTCTGCATAGTTTTATTTCCATTTGCAGTACAAGGAGTCAAGGATGACGGTGATCAGCCGTTAAATTTAACTTCTTGCGTATTCAATGACATTTTCGAATCCTACTTCATCTACGTGATCGAGTTTGGTGTTTTCTTAATACCTTGGATAATCACCGTCTGTTTCTACATCATGGTCATCAAGAGAGTTTACATTTCCAGAAACAGTAGCATGCGAGTATCAACAATCAAACCAAACACCACACAGTCTCAACGATCATCAAGTAACAATAAGGAGCATTCTTTGGCCATTTCCCGAAAGACAAAAGCTCTGCTAAAGGAAATAAAAGTGGCGAAGATGGTCTGCATCACTGTGACCGTTTACACTGTATGCTTGTTACCAGTTTTAATTGTAGATATTTCCAATACGTTTGTTGTTGACGCGCAGCTAGAAAGAATAAAGCATTTTGCTGTATTGTTTGCATACGTTGTACCTGCGACAAATTCCTTCATATACGGTGTGAGCAATGCGAGATATCGAAAAGAATTCTTGAAATATATACCTTGTAAGAAATAGTATTTTTCACTAAAAGGGGCTGGGGTGGTACTGAATAAATAAGTAAAATACTTGTGCAGAAATAAGCATAATTTCCACTATCAGAATAAGGTACATTTACTACATTCTAAATATAAACAAATGGTAATATGATTATAAGATATTTTTTTATTTGCAACTAAAAAAATAGTACTTTATAAACTCTTAGGACATAGGATAGAATCGAAATAAATATATCTTTATATTTTATGTAGAAAACATCTATTGTTTATAAATAATTAAACCAAAAAGATATATTAAGTAAGTAACTACATCAAAAATAATATATAACTTACGTTGTCATTAAATATGTACAATAAATACCAAAATTACTTTATATAATAGTAACATGATGATATTTAATATTTTAGCAGTAGATGAACGAATAAAGTAAAAATATTAGTGAGAATTTATTATTATTTCTACGTTTTAACCGTTTTAATTTAATTTGAACGAAATTTACAAAAAAAGATATAATCAGTTTGTTCCAAATAAATTACATTATCTACAATTATATTTGGCGATGATTTTAAAATTTTAGGGAACACGAGCACTTCAGCATTATAATCGTATTAGCATGCCTATAGCAATCTTTATGAGAATATTACCTGAGATCATTAACTTATGTAAAATTATTGTCCCAACCTTGCAAGTACAATACGTTATGAAGTGATGCAATCTCGGGTGATACTTTGACGTCAATATTTCCCTATTTCCCTCGAAAACCGTTGTAAATATTAAGTATATGTGTGAAGTATGCTTTTGTTTCTATACAAATTAAGAATGGATTATTGATTTTTCGAGAAACTTAG
>JAUEKX010176105.1:0-11033 GCA_031834005.1 Dendronotus venustus
TTTTCATCTGCTGCCATTTTGACAAAATGAATCCCATTAGCACCGATTCGGACCGTGTGTGGTGGTATCGTATAGATTGGAAAAAGCTGTGCATTTTTGAGTGTTCGATGGTGCCAGTGACACCCAAATAACATAATGATTATTGTCAATGTGTGCATTGGAAATATTTAAACCTTATCATTATTATATTATTATCTTTCTTCTTGGTTTTTGAACTATTTACTATTTAAATTAAGATGTCGTTTTCACCCCACCTCAACCAAATTCCCAAACCCCGTCACGGGGGACGGCTTTTGCAGCTTGTTGTAAATAAAACCATTAAAAATTATCTTTTGATACCATAAAAAAACACATTAAGAACATCTAAATCTAAATATTAGCAATAAAATACAGCTTTGTAAAATGTCATGGATGCTTTAAAAAGAAAATCGAATGAAAAGCCATCTAGATTTAAAAATTAAGAGGGTGACGCGCAGCATTATACATTGATAGAATATCAAAGCCTCAATTACAATTTAATCATATTCAAGGATTTGATTGACATTATATCATCAGACATCAGTATTCAAGTTTAAAAAATAACCTCTCTAAAGAATATGAGTATTCAAACAGATTCAACACCTTTCAGAATATTTCAAAAGCAGGACCTTCATTTCATGGTCTGTTTGCAATGGGATTTGAACACGCAGTCAGGATTAAAGCCTTAAAATTCATACTTGGGCACATGGCAGATGGCATGCTGACCATAGGGCTAATATAGATCAGGAACTACGGCAAGCAGGTGATCAGCCCACTGTGCATGTAGTAATAGTAATAGATGCCAATAAGATTAACAGGTCATGAGAATAAAAATGTAAAAGAAAATTTTGATTGACATTCTTCAGGAAATAATATATTGCTATAAGACAACATGAGTACCTAGTAAGTTTATAGTTCTAGATAGTTGCATGAGTGTTCATAAACAATGATGGTATAAATTTTCATTAGGTATCAAACAAAGTCAATAGATTAGCTCCATTTTTTGGGAAATGATAAAAATGTAATAATGATAATAATATACATGATCAAAAGTTAATCTTCCAAATTAAAACTTTCAACAGACAGAAATATGACCCAATACTTGCACTCCATCCGTTGGTAACCTTTCTCGCTTTCAATTACACAAATATGAATCTGTTACTGGTATATATTATACTATACAAACATTTCTTCGTTTTTTTGCTTGTGTGTATTGAAGAGAGAAAATCAATATGTTAAAGTCATACAGTGCTGGGGGGAAAAGTAAGACGACAGATTAAGAGATGAGATTGATTTTTTGTTTTTTGCAGGGATTTACGACTCTTCGACCTCTTGGACCATAGCAGTGCCGAAACAGTAAGACGATAGTTATATTCAGAAAAGATAAGAGACAGAAGTAGATTGTTTGTGTGAAGTCTGTGTGAAGAGAGTGCATACATACATGGCATGGTAATACATGACAATCAATGCATACATTACATACAATGCAATACATCACAACGGAGATGATTTACAGAGAAAACAAAATCATCTCATAAAAAGGGAGTTAAGGCAGGGATAAGATTTGACGAAAGAGAGCATGACAGAAGACAGAACAAGTGGGGGACAAGAGAAGATGCAAACGGGTTGATATGGTGATACAAGTAGAATCTGCGAGGGATGCGCTCAAACCACCCAATTACACATGTCATACAGATGATGAATAAAACTTGTACGTACCGTACCACACAATGAAGGGATGAAAAACGAAGAATTGAATTCGCAGCTCCATCTCCAACAAGATTGATAGTAATACTAGTGTAAGCAGACAGATACGGAATGATATCAAATTGTTCATCTCGAATCTCAGCAGCTTTCGTTTCACACAGAAGATGGTAAAATCTATGAAAGTATATTGCTGTCACGTCACACATACTTGAAACACGTATCAAGTAAACAGTAAAAACAGGTAGGAATGCTACTATAGATAAATCCTTCAGCGACTCTCATCAATCATATCAATAAGGATGGCACGCCTGCCTACACCCATAATGACTCTGCTGGTAGTTGTAGGTAGTTTGTGGGAATTCTTCCTCCGTCACCGCTGTGCTGGTCTTCCTCATCATAACAACTTGACAAACAAAGCCGAGGCAAAGGAGCCCAGGGCCAGCCCCACCGTCATGGAAAAGGCCAGCATCACACCGGCTACTTCCATCTCGCTCTCGTCAACATGGCTGTGGACAAAAGAAGGAACGAGAAAATGAGATTGAGATCATATTCTTTCATATCGTATTATTATGTCTATTGTCAGATAATATTCTTTCATATCGTATTTTTATGTCCAGCAGTTGGAAAAAAAATATTTGGTGAGTGAAAGCATATCGTAATGTTGATTACTTCTCATACTCCCATCCATGGGTTGCATGATAACCATTCAAATGTATAACTGGATGAACAGAGAGAAATTGTCTGACGAGTCATTAGCAATAGATCTACCTATCTCAGTTACCAGTCAGGCTTCGAACCATCGCTAAGACGACAGATTAAGAGATGAGATTGATTTTTTGTTTTTTGCAGGAAAAAGGATCGCTAGACAGAAGAACATAACAATGCCAAACTTAAAAAATGGAGCCACTTACACTGGGCCAAAGGACATGCACAGAGTGCTGAGGTAGCCGTTGCTCAGACCCATGAGCAGGATGAGCGCGATTGGATATGCGTCGTTGTCGAGGTACACGGGTATGTAATGACGAGGCTGGGCATTGCACATCATGAGCAGAGGGATGAAGCCAAGGCGTAGAATACACAACACCAGCATCGCCACTGGTTGATTGTTTCCTGGCTGCAAGTGTGAAGGATGACAAATAAAAGGACGGTTACCGCGGGGCATAATGATAATGATAATATAGCTACATTGATTGATTTATTTGTTGGAAGTTTTACAGCGCTGCAACCTCCAAGGGTCATCTCAGCGCTGGAAAAAGTAAGTTGATAGTTTAAGTTAGAGAATAAGAAGTAGAAGTACAGTTAACACCAGATAACTTAATCCTCAGGTCCTCAAGGGACATGACTAAAAAATTGAGACAAATAAGTGAGATAAATCTAGTTTAGCTATCACTGAACTGTTTCCCTTTGTTAAAAATACCTCGACGTGGGTTCAAGACCCGACAGACATATTCATATCTAACAAATCTATACATGATTGCCTCCATTGGTTGAATGAAAGGTGTAAGAAAATAATTGATGAAAAGAGGAAGAATATGATAAGATGGTTAGAGTATAGAATACAGTTTGATAAAAACAATATCAACAATGAAGATTACAATGATAGTAACAATGAGTATGGTCCTGATGCTGGTGCTACTTTTGATGCAGTTAATAGCGATAAGAAATAGGCCAATCTGTAACTCTCTGCGGTAGTAAGTCAAACTAACCATGAACCTAAAAGGGCTAGATTTAGACTTTTAACTTTCCATGTCAAAGAAAGAGATATCTAGAAATCTAATGATGATCAATCATGGCTTTCTTTCTTTTAAATCTAAAATATGAATATAGAATAAAAACTGTAAACAAAAAATATTAAAGAAATTGATTACCAACTGTTCGGCATAAAAGACACTTTAAAAGATATACAATGAATAAAAATGGATTTGCCAAAACAACTTACAATCTTGACCCCAAAAGTTAGTAACCGCCCAAGGAGATCTCCTACATTGAACAGTAAGAAACAAGCCACAAGGGAGAAATAGGCTGAAAATATAAAACACAAAACGCATTCATAACCACAAATTCAACAAAAATTTTGTTATTAAATAAATGAATAATACAACAGAACAAAAAGTAAGTAAAATAGATTCTTCTTCTTGGAAATGTAGCAACTCTCTTTGAGCAGGACCAGTCTACATGTAGATACATAAACAAAACAATAATATGACAGGACACAAAAAATTGTGGTGCTTTCTTCTTGCTGCCCTCCTCTCATCATCGTGGAGTGTCATCTCCTCCTAGGTATTCAACCTATGATATGCCAGAAGTACAAGTCACCAGGACAACCTTCAATGATCCACACAGGATAAGATACAGGTTAAACAAGGAGTGGGAAATTAAAGTTTTATAGTTAAGTTGCAATGATTTCAGTTCAGCGCTTGGTTCAATATGATATAATACAATATAATATGTTATAATTTTCAATCTCTGTTCTAGAGCTAGAAAAGGTTAGCCTCAATCAAGGTTCAATCTCGGACATCCTAGTGGTTAGCAAGCGCACTAACACACAATTGACTATTTGGGCAAAGATCATAAGCTAGCTCTACCCTTTTTGTTATTTTCATTGGGGTCACCACATTCCATAAAGGTTTTTGTCCCTGAAAATCTTTGTATGATGCTTTGAATATTGAGGTCAGCGCTGGCTACTAAAGATTTATGCTATTTCAAAATGAGAGTTAAAAAGATATTGTTTTGAATGAATTTCACAAAATGTTTGTCTTACTTGGACAGACTCATTACAAAGAAATATTGTATTGGTGCTAGGATATGTGGATTACCTTTCTTTAATTAATCAGTCTCATTTCCATTGACAAAAGTAGAGTGATGTCATGGTATTTCTTTTGATGATTTTAACAGCTATAACAAATTATCAAGACGGTTGGATTATGTCAAGCAAATTACAGACATAGCTAGCAAAGTAGAAGTAGGTGAGGAAGAGATTGATAGATTAAGACTACTTTAGTGTATAAACCGTAGCCTCTTAAATATGATTGGCCATAAGGCAATATTGTCACATGTGTTAAGATGTGAAAGGTGCTATATAAATAAACTGACTATTATCATTATTATTATTATCATTAAGATGACATTTCCAATACGCCTGCTCTTGCTATTTAACTATTTGCCTCCATTAGAGATATATATGGTATAAAATAACTCACCACTCCATATGGTATTGTCTTGGTCTTTTGCTTTGATCAATGAACAGACAGATGGAAATATGGACAGGGTGACAAAGAAGACCAGCATTATACTCAGGTTAAACAGCCAGATCTGAAAGGGCAAAAGGGACAATATTTCATTGTTCCAAAAGTATAATTTAGTACCTAGATAAATTAACACACCAGTTCCTATTCAAGATAAACTTTTGTCATTCTTTTCTGAAATTGATTTTTAAACAGAGGAGATATGTAATAAAAAGGCATTGCAAGAAATATATTGTATTTAAAAAAAAAAATTTTTGCAGGGTTTTACGGCTCTTCGACCTATTGGATCATAGCAGCGCCGAAACAGTAAGACGACAGTTTTATTCAGTGAAAAGATAAGAGACAGAAGTAGATTGTTTGTGTGAAGTCTGTGTGAAGAGAGTACATACATTCATGGCATGTTTACATACAATAAATGCATACACAACATACAATGCAATACATTACACAGAGATGATTTACAGAAAAAACAAAATCATTTCATAAAAAGGAAGTTGGGGCAGGGATAAGATTTGACGAGTTACTACAATGATATCAGAATTTATATATAAGGCGGCAAATTATGCTTGAAACAATACCAATATAGCAATTTCAATTCAAATTGCTGTTTTTGACTAAAATGGTTAATCATGCCAGTCTTACTTTTTTGAAAATGGTCCAGAAGAATGACAGCTTGCTGTGCTGGATACTCGTGACTTGGTAGTCATTGTTCAAATCTTTTCCAAGTGGGCCTAATTAGAGGAAAGAAACATATATATACAAAGCTGAAGAGTCCAAGGGAAAGATGATCTAAGCCACAAAGGTAAGGAACTGAGAAAATGGATGCTATACTAAATCGTCAGCATTAGCCAATATGTATAGTATACATTGTAATTGACAGAGCTGTTAGCATCTATCCATTCTTATTTGAAAATGTGATACTTAGGACCTTTCAATTATCTTAATTGTTGTTGGATTTTGTGACTTAGATCATTCTTCCCTTGGAGTCTACAGTTATGGAAGAAAATAAAAATAAATGATACAAGAGCTTACAATCAGAAAGTTTAGATTTTATTGTTTTACTGCTCTTTAGTACACCAAGACCTCCAACACAATATTCATTATTCATTGTTTTGGATTCTCAGTATTCACTTTCATTATGAAAGTATATAATATACAATCCACTATCAATGCCTCTTACGATTAAAACAAATAATCTATTCAATGATTTTTATAAAAACATAACATAGAAATTATCAAAACTCACCCACTGTTGCCATGTAATACTTGGCAAATTTCTGTCAGTGAAAAAGAAATAGAACATAAAAGAAATCACTCCCTACTGAAAAATATATATTCTACACAAACTATTCTTTAGGAACACTAAAGCGTTGCTTTTGTCCGAAAAATTGTATACGCATGTCTTGTCTGATGTGTTACATGTTTCGAGGGGATAAATGTGGCATTGTGAAGCGCTTAGAGCATGGTGATGACTGTGGATAAGCACTAAATAAATGATCTCATTTAACACTATAGTGTAAACTAATACTAATACCACCCACAAACACTTGCACCAGCAGGGTTGAGGTTTTATGGCTCGGCTTCTATTCTTTGCTCTACGGGTTCAATTTTCATAGGAGGTGGGTTTGCAAAAAGGAGGTCCCACTTTTTATCAAGCCGTTTCGGTAATTCATCTCATCAGTGCGTAAGCCTTAAAACTATTTATAAACTTTGCAGGCTAATCAATAACTCACCAGAAAATGCAATGCGATGTAAAGCACGATGGCTAGGATAGTGACCCCAGAGGCAATGAAGAAGTAGATAAAGGCACTGGAGATGGCATCCCCCCCAGTCCAATAAGTCAGAATGCTGACCGCTGCAGAAAATGTACCTCCAGCAGCCTGTGAAATACATTATTTGATTAATCCATGGCTGGTTGGGTGGGTTTGTGTTTTGAAGCTATTGAAATAAAATATCAAATGTAAATTACAATACGACTGATCATGTATGTCTATCCAATATGACAGATCCAAACAGATATTACCATAAGCTCACAAAAGTTGGGCAATTTCTTTTTTACCCACTGGATAGAAAAAAATGTATAGTATATAAAGCAAAAGCAGGTTTGATGTAGTAATCACTGCTTTAAAAAAAATTATTTTAAGAATGACCACATAGAAGCATTGTAAAGAGAATAAATCTGTTCTTTTTAATCAGAAGATATCCAGGAGATAAATACAGTCGAAACTCGTAAAGATAGCCACTAAAGTTCATTGACCAAAGTGGTCGTCTTAGAGAGGTGGTTATTTAAGAATCTGAGATAAAACTCAGGAAAAATCCAGAAAAGTCATTGATAAATGGTCGTATTAGAGAGGTGACACTATCATGGGAGTTTTGACCATACAAAAACTTCTATGGTCAATCAATAATTTTAGAATGTTCTTATATACGCAGTAAGTAATGTATAAAAAGCTTCATCGGGTACAAACCTGTCCCATCATGGCAGACTGGGAGTAAAGCGGAGGGAACGTGGCTGACAGACCCAGGACTGAACCACATAGAACAGATTGAGCGCCTAGAGAAGATGGAGGGGAAAAAAACATGCAGGCTATTACATTTCTCTCTCAGTGGTATGTTTTTGCTCCCTAAACTAAAACCATCCTATATAATAATGTGAACTAAATTGAAAGAGCTCATTTTTCTTTTTAATGAATGGTAGATAAAAAGCACTTTGAGCTGGCTTTGAAAAGGAAAAACAAATTTGTATGTGAATTATCATTATGAATAAACAACAAATAGAAATAGATAGTTTAACAACAGAAAATAAGATAAACAACAGTTTTAAAGCAAAAGGAGAGGAGAAAAACAATCATAAACGCCGAATGGATCATGCTAAAACAACCAACCAAACGGATGTGAATAATTCCAAGATTCTTACCACTCATTAACGCAGCTATCACTAGAGTGAAAATGAGAAATGAGCTCTGCCCTGAAAATGGAAACAAAAAAGAAAGAAAAAAGATTATTTACAAATTCTAATAAAATATTGGATCCTCGTCTGCATAAAGAAAAAAATCTTAACTAAGGCTGTAATCAAAACATTTCCTATCTCCATTTACATAATATAGAAATGGCCAGGTTATCAAGGCATTTCACATATAAACTAGATATATTCAATATAGGTAGGCCTTAACATTTATAGATATATCTAAAAATAAATAAATATTTAAATAAACAATGGGCGAATTGTCATTGTTCAATTCCGAAAAAAGACTGGTATAACCGGCGTGTTAGCCGCAGAGCGGCGCCACAATGTTGCCCAACATTGTAAACATTCCAATATTTCATAAACTATGCTATCAAAACTATAGCAAATGGTAAGATCTATAACATAGCATCTACAATATATTACGGTATATGATAAAAGTTAACAAAGATGAGATAAAGAAAGTCCCTTACACGAGTCAGTGTCCACTTTGACCATGACTGTGGTTGCTGCAAACATGAGGAGGACAAACAAAGACGAGCCAACTATCCTTCTCTTTACAGTCACCCTGTAAGAAAACAAAGTCAAAACAAATAGAAGAATTGTTATTGTCAACGTTGCACACACAAATCTTATAAACACTATTGTTACAAAGAATTCCCTGTATGGTAAGAAGAGAAAGAAATTGTCATAGGGAGAAAGAAAAGCACATCATAAGTTATGAAAGAAAAAAAAAGTATAAGAATTTTTTGGTAAAAATATACAATCACCTTTTCCTCATGTGAAACTGACAGCAAGTTTCTTATTCAATTTTCGCGCTTTTAACCTCCTAGAATAATGTAAATTAGTTTAATATATCAACATTTTATAAGTATAAAGAATTATAATCCGTGCAAATTCCTTATATCTATTTTGTCTGTGAAAAATAAAACTCAAAATACATTTGTTTAATCCTATACTATATATAATGCTTGAATTAAAATCAATGGGCATACTTTTTTGCTATGATGACTGTGATGATAGAGAACAGCATGTTAAATCCATTGGCCACGATGGACAGATTACTTTCAAATTCCACCTGTAATTGCGTGCTGTGGGCTGAGTCATCGTAGGACACATTGCTGGGGAGACTGGTGTTGCGCAACTTGTAGTCAAAGTACTGTTTGGGTAAATAGAAAAGAAGGGTAGTAGGAAAATAGAGCAGAAGCAAAGAAAACAAATTAGTTTCATCTGTTGGGATCAAACCCATGCATTCATAGTAACAGTTCTCTGATACGATGACTCCACGACATGGAGAAATCAAATACTGCATTATCTCTAACAGCAGCAGAAACCCACTCTGTTCAACCCCTCTCCCACAGCCTCTCATTTATACTAAAACAAGAATGGAGAAAGAGTTTAAAGAACAAAAAGGATTGTAAAACAAAAAATAAAAAAATAAAATTAGCTTTAGACATTAGCCTAATTTGCTTTTAATGTTTTGAAAGATACAAAGATTGTGGGTTAATTAAAAAGATGAGAACAAAAATAATTCTCTAGGTACGTACTTTCTTTGCTGTGATGAAAAAATTCCAAGGCAGTAACGAGGCCAAACCCAGGAAAGCAAAGATAAAAAAGACGATATACTTCCTGTGTTGGAAACAAAGAAAAACAAAAAAACTGATTAGTACATGAATAGACCTCTGTCCTAAATCAAACAGTGTTTCAGAAATAATATGAAACACAAGAACATGAAAAATACTGGTGTTGTACATTGTGCATCCTACAGAAATCCATGATGGTGTAACATTTAGAATCATCCTGCCTTAAAGAAAACAACACAAAAGTAAACATTTGTTAACGTGCTTGATCAGGGGAAATATGGTTTCTAATTCACCACCACTATACACAAATAAAAAAGTTTGTTGAAATTTCATTATGATATAAGACACTATAAGTGATACAAAACACAAGTAAAGATTTATTCTTTAAAGTAGAATCATTGAGCACGGTTTTAAAAAAATGTGTAGCGAAAAGAAAAGTAAATGAAGAGAAACAATTATTTGATAATTTGTCAGTCCAATTTCTTCTCTCTGGTATTCTAGTTTATAATTCTTTTTTATCAATTTACCTGTCAGGAGGGGCCCTTGTTTTGGGTGCATCGATTAAAGGCTTGGTCTCAGGACCGTCAGGACCGTCGGTAGTAACCTCGTATTCATATTCACCATAACCAGCCATATTGTCAAGTAGCAACTCTGTACAGTCGTCAAATACTGGTTTGGTCTGCAGAGTATAAAAAGTTAATAAATAGCTTTAATAGAATGAGAATGAGATAGAAAAATGTTTGGATAATGAAGTATATTATCATTATAGGTGCAGGCACCGGAAACCTCAAGGAATAAAAATATCAAAATAAATCTATTGCTGGAAGTCATTTTCCATTGCCTGCTCCTCTCCTTTATCCTTTATTCAGTTCATAACTGCGCTCAAAATACTGAGAAGCATTTTCTCAATTTTATCTTCAGCCCTAGACGTTTACACTATGTATTTGTGTATCAACTAGAGTTTGAATATTTATTAAGAAGAGTCTTCTATCTAGTCGCTGGTGCTGATTGGACGAGGTAAATGGGCAGAGTCACTACGAAGCGGTACTAACTTTCCTAAAGCTACTATTTTTGTGGTAGTGGATGGCTCAGCGGATAAGAGTGATCGAGTCTGCAATGATTGATAACAAAAGGAGCAGGGAAAATTTTTTACTGACATGACTCAATTTGACAAAAACATTAACTGGATATGATGCTATAACACATGCGCCAAAAACATAATGATTAAATCCTATCATTTCAAGTTTAGTTTCAAGACGAACTTAAGGACAGATGAAATAAAGATTAGAAATTTCTCCTAATTTCTACTTAAAGACCCGAATTCTCGAAATAGCAGTGTAACATGACAACTGTTGATGACAAAGTTTCATAAACTCTTTATCAACTAGCTTTTAAGACGGTAAAAGCATCATCAAAATCTAAGAGAAGAAATGATAATCTACCTACAAGATAACTTTAAGGCCGACCTTATTTCCCCGACCAGTCGGGAAAATAATTTCCGAAATTATTTCCCCG
>JAUEKX010176216.1:0-11031 GCA_031834005.1 Dendronotus venustus
CTATGTGTAGAAAAAAAGTAAACAACCCAGAGAGAGAGAGAGAGAGAGAGAGAGAGAGAGAGAGAGAGAGAGAGAGAATTTTAGAATTAGGCTACATCCTCCCTCCTTTGATCATAAGAGTTCAGTAGTTGCCCTTCGACAATTATGATAAAACTACTAAATTTCATCAGCGAAAGCACTATTTAGATGATCTCTTTTAATCAAATAATGAAGTAATTCTTGTATTTTCCAATTTTAGAAAGTTGTTTTGTGTGGGGTCACAGGATTAGATTAGATAGAGAAATGCTATAGAACATAATTGACAACAATTCTCATCTTAATAATAGATATCAAAGGAGAGAAAGAACACAAATTGTCTCATGGAAAAAATGTTAAAGTGCTTACATATTATGTATGCAACTTTTTATAAAAAAAAAAATGGTATCTTAAGATAAATAATGCCATATATTGAGGTTTTATTAGTACTTTAAGGTATCACATAAAACACACAATTCAAGAACTAACTATAGGCATTTACATAAATTTCATTTTAACATGACCCAAACACGAGTCCTGAATTTCTGATCTTGATTTAAATTTGGAGGATAAAAAAGTGCTAAAGATTTTCTGTATCCTAAAAAATTTGACTCGAGCTTGGTGTTGTATTTGATTTGGTCGCATGTCTAGCAAAAGATTATTGTTGATAATTGTTGAAATAAATTCTGGAACAGACTTTTAACAGTAGAATCTGGTGAAATTTTAGAAATGAATAAAAGAAGTAAAGGAAAAAAAAAAACGCAACTGACATACGAAACCACATTGAAGCAAAAATAATAATGCCAAAAGAAATACAAAAATATATATATAAAGAGTTCATAATGCTTACAGAACATTCTTTTGAATTCCTTTATGGTCCTTCATGATATCTCGATTGATGTTTAACAAAATTTTCAGCAGATTTCCTCAGTTAACTTCCTCTTTCCTTTCTTAAAACGAACTTGAACTCAACAGAAAGTTGTTCGATAAACTAAAATATACGCAGCAGCCTGCTCGTCGATTTAAATGTAAACACTTGAGCTTTGCAAATTTTACGACTTGTTTTGATGTTTTCAAACTTCAAAGAACCTCTCTCCTCGCATATAATTGATATTAAATAAACTTCTCAACAACTTACTTTTTTTATACGAGCAGGCAATTCAAGTAAACACTTAAGAGTAGAGCTACTAGAAAAACAAAAACAAAAGCTTGCTATAGATTACTATCAATTAACTGTATCGAGGGAGAGGTTATTATAAAAGATTATGCATAGTTTTCTGCATAAATTATGTGGATGTAATAGTACGGGAAGGCAACGGGAAAATACTGAGCGATTGGAAGTTGCCAATCATCGTAAACACGATTAAACAAAACCACAGGCTGCAATCAAAATCGTGCAAATTTCTGCATGGATGTTACAAAACACCGTTTCTTGAGTGTAAATGGGATTGATGAACGTGACTAAGGAATGTAGAGACAGATGCAAAGATAAGGAAACTCATAAGGCAAGGTTGTCAAAATTCCTTCATTTATGTCTTGCAATAAAAGAAAGTAAAAAGAAGTCACATGTCACCTAGGATTGGAATTCGTCTCTATTCAAATGTCACTGAACTGAAAACACCAGAAAAACAAGTTAAGAAATATATGAAAAAATTGATGAGGGATGTCAAACTTTCTGTTAATAAAAAAAAACTGGCAAGATGATAGCTGTTTATTGGCACTTAGCAAAGATAGTTTCCCTGGTGAACTTAGAACAACAACTACGCGAATAGTAAGACTAAGAGAGAAATAATATGTAAATACGAAATATCGTTTACATACTCTACTCCTAAAGAAAAATTAAGAGGGCAGGGTCAACCCATCTACAAATAAACAACAGGCTTGTTTTTGTCATAAAAATTATTTGATTGTGTCCGTTATGTTAAAATATTGACACTTTGACTTTTCATTTCTATCAAATATTGATACAAACGTTTCTAGCAGAAGAAGGAAGGAACGAAGATGAAAGAAGGATTGTCTCCTTCCTGTTTACGACGAGAAAAAAAGGTCAAAATAATTTATTTATAATGGCTTTTCCAAGAGAGTTGTTTACATAGCTTACGTGACTACAAACACAAAATGGTGCATGGAGTGCGACATGGTGACGTTTGTTAATTATGTTGGTTTTTTACGTACGCACGCGCCTTAACAAATAAACAGCTTATTTCAAAATCCCCTTTATATATTTAACATATTGGCTTAAGAGAGGTTTAGCACTTGCTTCGGAAAGTATACTTCTTACTAAGGGAACCATGATGACATCAAACATTAAAAGCTTGCTTTAATATGTGGTTGACCTAGTGAAATGTATGTATTCTGTTCGTTTTCTATGATAATGTGTTGTAGGAAAAGGAATGGCGGAACGAGCTCATGAAATAACAATGAAATGTATCGTACCATAAAGAAACAGAATAAATAAAACAAATAAAGGTCGTAACTATTCAATGGAAAATAATAAATACATGATTAAGGGGTAAACCATTATGAGAGGCTAGCACATAAAGAATATCTATCGAAGTTTCGGATGTAGAGGTAGTCAGTCAATACAAATCTAACGTAATCAATTTGTATTTGAAAGACACCCTCTTTTGTATATCCGAGCATAAACACTCGACTTTCAAAACAACATTGGATCGCCCACCTTGTATCTCATGAAAATAGAAGTCTGACAAAAAGGAACAGCGGTTTTAATTTGGCCAATCAAAATTACAAAAATAAACCCCGCAATTATAAATTTAGAACATTGACTGACCAGTGACCTTTGCTCTGTCCTTAAAAAATATGCATTTGGGTTAATTTTTCACAGGTAAACACTAGTACTGAAACCTTTCGATGTCAGGCATTGAAAGTGGTTGGATGAAATCATAATAGAACTCAGGTCCTGTGCCAAATTAATAGGCAAAAAATAGTCAAACACTTTTGGTGAGTGCTTTAGTGGGATGTATAAAGATATAGGATGCCAACTTAAACAAGCATTGTATGTTTTATTTCAACAACTTATTACCTCCTCCCATCTATTATAAAAGAGATAAACGTGCTGTCAGAGCTATTTAAGGGAAATAGTAAATGTCCCATGGTGTCATAACTGTAGAAGTATAAACTTATAAAAATACCCCTTTTAGAAGAAATTACGTAAATTGATAGCATGGAAGCTAATGTCTAAGGGAGTTGAAATATTCCCATAGTTCGGTCGTTTAATTTAATAAAACCTGATGGTCAGAGGAGGAATTTCACAAAACTCATATGAAAACAGTTTTTACAAAATATACATAACCAAAAAAAGAATAACCAAAACGTTCTCGAATAGTTTAAATAGCAAAGAGAAAAAAAGTGCTGACGTCATTTGACCCAACCAACATAAACGAAAGAAATGTTTCGCAAGTAGCTTTACAAAATAACAAATAACAGAAAAAACCATTGACTAAAAAATGGGAAATATTCCGAAGGCGGACAAATGGTTGTTGTTACAAATTCTTTAGCTTTTTGGGTGGGGCATCGCATTGTGTAGTCACGATTTCAAATTAAAATGACTATGTTTCTATTTTCACGCTATTGCGTTACATTTAAACTAAAATTCTATTTGGAATGATCTCTCTACTGTGTTACGATAATCAAATCAATTTCTTGCTGAACCGTTTAGAAAATCAACTTTCTTAGGAGTTTTTACAGTGAATTCCTCTGAAACAAAAAAAAGGTAAATATATGTGACAGAAAAGACAGAAATGCTGTTTTAGAAGAAATATACATATATATGTTGGGAGAATATAGACTCTTTTTTATCGATTGTGAAAGAACTACAGTAGCTAACTTAGTGAGCAAATCATCATCAAACTAACTAAGACTCAACGAGATTTTATTTAACTTCTTACGTCATCAAGGCAACCGTTAACACAGTGAACTTTTTAATTTTACGTTGCATCACATAATGATATAATTTTTTTTTACTGATATTGATTGATTGATTGATTGATTGATTGCAATAATATGAAAGGTAATAATTGCAATGTCATGTGATTTTTTTATTATCGTAAGTTGACGATTACTACTAAAAATAGAGAAAAAGAGAGAAAAATTGGAAAGGAAAATTTTTCTCTTATATAGAACTACTACAATCTCGATAAAAAGTATGCGTATGCGAATATAGAGAGTCATAAGCTATAAGTAGCTTCAAATCAGCTGATGCCTGGTGATTTTTTAAAAACAGAGGTTCACTTCAAATGTTCCTACACCAAAATAATTTTATCATTTGATGGAATAGAATTTGCAAGAACATAGCTCGAGCACAAAATCATGACAACATGACTAACATAGAGAAAACACGTATATTTGAAGCATTATCAGCAGCTTTAAATCTATTAAACAAAGAAGGGCTAGAATTTTTATCAGGTGAAATGTCAAGTTTTGTTTTCTCACACACTTAGGCGTTAACAAATAACGAACATAAAAAGATTTTTTTTTTTCATTTTCACGAATGTTTGTACAAATCTAATTACGGTTTGTTTATCATTGAAAAAAAGGTTTCTATGGACCGATCACGTATTTTTTCGTGTGATGACGTCAGAGTGTAGCTGTGAAAGTTGACTAATAATGTAGTATGCTATTCGAAAGAGGTTTTTTACTGCATCAGTAATGCACCACCAATTACTTTACATGAAAAAACCCCGATTGCAAACCCATTGATAAAAAACCGAACAATATCTCCCCAAACGTACTTACATGTTATATCATATCCTTCAACAACAACAAAAAACACGATTGCAAACCCATTGATAAAAAACCGAACAATATCTCCCCAAACGTGCTTACACGTTATATCATATCCTTCAACAAATTTTGCAACAAAATTCGGTTTGCAATGAATGAGAAGGAAGAAAAAATATCAAATGGTGCACAAATTGAATTAGAACGAGAAAAAAATAAGATAAGGAAAAAATTTGGTGAGGGGAAAAGCATGGTGCAGTCAAGAAGGAAGTAAAAGAATATTCTAATGAAGAGTTTTATAAAGAATGCGAGACTGGAAATTTGATCATTTAAAACAATAGAAAAATAATTAATAATCAATAAGAAACACCATAGTCGATTTCTTGTCAGATAAAAAACATGTTTCAAAAAAAAGTTTAATATTGAACCTTGATGAAGAAATTTGACGTCGGTAATCTTAGCCAAAAACATTATCATTTAAGAAACAACAATTAAGAAACATGAGCATCTTAAACAAAAAAAAAGAAAGAAACATCATGTTTCTAATAAAAAAAATATGTTAGGTATATCCCCAACTAGTTATAGTCGGGGTTGAACGAAGGATGAGCATAAGGCCAATATCCACTAGGTGAGAAATGTTTCGGCGGGCGACATCTAGGAAAATGGTAACCATAGAATACGAGATCTCGCGACATTTTCCGCCAAGTGAAGATTGGGCTTAAAGAGAAGAAACACTTAATAAAACAAGTACATACAACTCTCTTTTCTACTTCTTTGATAATGTGAAAATGATCATGAAATAAGTACCTGTTGGATATATCGTACAGTGTTGCCATGGTTGGTGTAAAGAAAAACGAACAGTGAGTGAATCTCAAAACGTATATATGCTAACTCTAGCAGAATATTCTTGAAAAGGAGCCCACCTAAGCTGTTTCCCTCTTTCCTATTTCTGTTTCAAATTGATGAAAATGAATGAATTTGCATATGGTTACATAACAAATGAAGATGTTTTTGTTGAAGTCATCAATAATAAAATGAAAATCTTATCAATTATTTAGGAATCAATTTTTTTTCTCTAGAATTTAAAATACACTAGGAAGGTATTTTTCTGTCAAGCACACCATATGCTTCGTTATTTGATGGATTTCCTTAAATTTTTTTGCAATAAACCAGATCACATAAAGCCGAGATGCACATGTAGATGGGAGACAATAAATAAACAACCATTATATTCCATGATATTCTATCAAGAATATCACCAAAGAAATCTATTTGTTCATTATCATTTGTCGAAAGACGGAATTTCCAATGAAAGGTGGTTTTTGTTTTGCCAGTTCACAAAAGCTGGAGGGTATAGGAAACGATAGAGAAAGAGACATATACATATTTGCCGCGAATATTAACAAAAGGTAATATAATAATAATAATATAATAATAATATAAACAAAAGTCAAACTAAGATATTTTCTAAGCACTTCCTACTAATCACCGATTACAATTCAGATGAAACGGACTCCAGATTCAAAAAATATGTTTGCTCTGTAGATTGATAAACAGTAGAATATGAAGGCAATAGCAGGGGCCGACAGAGACTATGTGAAGTCTTATAACGTTGTTTACCTGATTTAATTTGTAATCAGGGATAAATCTGGAAATTTCATAACTAAACCGGGGATAAATCGAGAAAATTTACATGAAAACTGGAGAAGTTTGGCACTTTTTATTTGAAACTCTGCATCCGCCCCTGAATAGAAGCAGTTTACAACGTGGCGGATTAGCTCTTCTATGCAACTACAAAACAGCAAGGCTTCTATTGAATTCAGCCTCTAGAGAATCCCACTAAAACCACAACATACATATGCGGGATAAGAATTGAATTTCACCGTATTCTAGTCTATCCTTGTGTGAGTATACCAACTCAACAAAATTCGGCTATCAATAAGCATAAGCAAGAAAATGCACGGAAAACAAAATCTAGGTGAGGATTAACGAAGTAGTCGCTCGTACTAAAAATTTTTTTTTTGAAAAGTAGAAATTTTATTCTTTCCAATATTGATGGCTGAAATGCTAAGCAAGGTTTTATACCCAAACTACGAAGTTGCTATGAGAGTTGCCAAAATATATTCTTTTCTCGACCAAACCTTGTTTTCTTGTTTCTTATCAAGAAAACGTGCATATGACGAACTTACTGGCAACTGTCCAAAAAAACTATTCATTTAACAAAGTGCGTCAACGATTAGACCATTTTATTAACTTACGTCAAGATAAAGTATTCATAAATAATCCATTGATCAGGATAAGCGTTATTCTGTTAATTAGGAAATTAACTCATTAACTTTCCAAGTTGGATCATAAATCATTAACAAACTGCAGCAATTGTTTTATCGTGCAGCAAATAAAAAAAGAATAAACCAAATAACGTTAGATAGCTTATCCACAACCAACTTTGAACATAAATTCATGTGTATTGATTTTCGCACAGCAATTTCGTGCCTCGTTATCTTCGAGCAAGAATATTTATTCAAGAGATATTTTAACTTACTTTAAAATCAACAAAAAAAATTATAGCGACTGAAATTTATTTTATTTTGCGTGACAAGAAAACTAACATATAATCTCGAAATATCTTAACAGTTTGATCATCAAAATAATTACCACAGATTAAATTGTTTTTTCCTGAATTAGAAGTAGAAATGGATGAACCTCGTCACCAATTATCTACGTATTGATCAACAGCACGTCACGTGACCTCTTTCAATACAAAGTTGCTAATGCACAGTAAGAAAATAGAAATTCAAATGCGCTCACCAAACTATTTCCTACTAAAATTTACTGTTACAATTTCAGTAGGTAGAATAATTGTTTAACCTCTTTTCCCAAAGTTTTTCTTGTATACTTTCTTTAAACTTTTGTTTACGATCTTTAACTGATCCAAGAAGGATCTTGAACCTTAATTTTAGGATCGGGATCTTTTATCTTGAACTTTAATACGGATCTATTATCGGATCGGATTATTTACATCATAAAGTTAAGGAAAAATTACCCAACAGCCTCAACCATTAAAAACAAAGATTGGATAAAATTCAATTAGACTGGTACAATAAAACATGCTAGCAGTATACAGGCTATACTAATCATAAAGAACAAGCTAAGATTTTAATAAAGATAACACTATTAGGATCAGATCCAAGTTAACAAGGATCACGTATGATCTAACAAGAATAAATAGGATTCGTAGCCTCGAGGTTAAATTAAAAAGCGGAATATCCGAAAAAAAAAAAAAAAATAAAACTCCCCTCCAAAGTTTCTTAAGAGGTCCTTGAATTTTTAAGTTTCTTATAGAAAATATTGTATGATACGCAAATATCAGTAATTTACAAAAAACATTTAAACAATGGAAATATGGAAGATAACCAAATTATCCGGAAGAGGGAGGGCATGATGACAAAAACAAAAAAGTTCCATTCAATGTTGCAACAAGTGCGATGATTATGTGATAAAGATGTTGTGGTTTTTTGCTAACCCAATCATTCTATTTTAGCTGAGTATGCTTGACGTAAGTTCAACGAAGTACGACATTTCACAACGAATTTAATCATATCCCATAACTTGAATGATGAGTCACATAAACATGTCAACTATTAGAATTTGTCAGCAAAACACCTCGTTTAGCTAATTAAATGGAATTCTTAAAGAGCTTTCTAAGCGTTCCTCTCAGGATTTCCTTAATCGATGCAGTTGCAGAACGTGGCACACTAAAACAAACGCAAAGAAATTATAATATTGGGGAGATGATATATAGTACTCTGTTATGGTTTCGTATAAAACACGAATTTTTTACAAAGGATGAAAAAATGATAATCAAAACCTTAAAATATATTTATTACTTTAAAGAAAAAGCAAAGGTTTTGCTTTGTGAACATTTTATCCTGTTTAGTTGAAGAGTTGAAAGAGATTGTTAGGCTTCTAAACTATATCAATTTGCCATTTTTTCTTGTTCTCCCTTCAAACATACACAAAGATATAAAGGGGCAGATACAGAGTTTCAAATAACTGTGCGAAAGTTCAAAATTTTCCCCATTTTCGTGTAAATCTTTCCGATTTGTTTCCGATTTTCTTATAGAATTTCCCCTGTTTTCTCACCAATTATAAATTAAAGAGCGTTGTAAAACGTTCACAACCTTCATATGGTCTCCATCCGTCCCTGATGTATGTACATGGGTATCAATGGATAATCTTACTTGCCTAACCATATAAAATATTCACTTTTCTTTCTTCGTAATACCTGTTGTAGAATTTTAATCTGAACTAAACTCTATCTATCTATTAGAAAATATGTAGTGAAAAATTTTGTACTAGTAGCGATGTCGCAATCCTTACATGAGAATAACCACATTCGATATAAAAATAAACTCTCCATCAAATACGTTGCATAGCAAACACTATTTCTAGCATAACAACACAATCAATTGTATATATTGACGAAGAATAAAATATGAATAAAGACATGAAATTTGCAATAAATGCAATAAATAAGTAACGGTTGAGGTGGATGCTGATTGTTCATTTGGTATGAAATTCAATAGGCGTGTTTTTTTAAGGTGCTAAAAGCTCTTCTAAAGGGGCAGCACCACAAATCATGAGGGAAGGGACTAAATATCCACAAAGTCACTGAAGCACTGGCAAAGAAATTGATTTGATAATCTTAACATGAAACAACTCCTTAATTGGCAATTTTGGACTGGACTAGACAATTGAGAACATCTGTTAAAATCATATACTGGAATCAAACATGAAAAATATGATTCTAACAGTCTAATTAGTGTCACACTTGTCAGTTCAATTTTTTAACCGTTTAAGCATTATAAGCATCGCCTCTTGGAAAAATCCTGTTTTGAGGGTTGATATTTCATAAAACAAGTTCAATTTTCTGACGGTACTCAAAGGTACAGTGTTGGCCAAAACTAATTCATATATAATATGAAATACATCATATATACCACCATTCGAATAGAAATTTAATTCTCTTTAGTAGGGCATGTATCAATCATCAAGCTTTATTTTCAAATGATAAAAGGGAGAACCGCTAGAAGAAAAATACAAGACTTCGGATATCGATATTTATAGCGGACCTCAAAGTAACCGGCTATTGGCATAAAAATGGTATTAAAACTCTTAAACCCAGCAGACATATAAACGAGATAGTTATTAGAAAACCTATTTTATTTAAATAAATTAAAAGAAAAGGTTTAAGTCAAACATAAATCAACACTGGCAACATACTTACAGAATACAAAACTTTACTAGCAGAATTCGTACAAGTTAATAGGGTTCTTTTGATCAACAACCATAACGTAATACGTACATTTACATGCTCTGGTTACAGAAGATATTTTTTTTTTAATCTACGTTATTTAATTGAGTGAGACAGACGAAATGAGGGAAGGCATTCTTTAAAAAAATATATACCTTAAAAACTTTATAAACCCATTTATTTTAAATTCAAAACGTATGTTGTAATGTGTCAGGATGTGAAACTTCGATAAGTTAATGAAACAGCAAGAAAGCTCACAGCGATCTACAGTTTTCCATACTATGTTGAAAGAGAGAATTATTTGCACCAATCTTGGCAACTCGTCCATAGAACTTAGAAGTAAAGGGAGAATACGTGATAACTATACAACAGGAAAAAAACACAACAACAAACTCAGCTGGAAAGAGAGCGAATGAAATAGGTGTACCCTGAGAGGGAGAGGGAGGGAGAGAGAGATCCTTAATACACCAATGACGTCATTACACATGCTTTATTCACGTGATAAAACATCGGCGGTCAACATTATACGAAACTGGTGAAATAAACGACCGAAAGGTTTCAGGGAGCACTCTCATGGGATTCGATAAAATAGCTGGAGACATAGTTTGCATAATTGTACTTTGCTACTTTGACACGCTCGATGATAATTGATTTGGAAATACCATCGACGGTAGTTACATCACTTACATCAGTCAAAACGGCGAAAAAAAGCTTGTTATTTATCGAAAGTCATTAATGTGACAAGCATACGCGAAATAATTTACATTTTTAAATTTCTCATACCTATATAGGAAATTTACTGTGAGTAAATTCTAAACATGAAATGCTATTATATATATATATATATATATATACATACTAATTAAATTATCTGGTTAAGTTTAGGAAATAAATTCATTAGCAGCAAACGTTAATGATTCAAAGAAATGAGCACGATCTCAAGCCTGAAATGCGTCAGCAAT
>JAUEKX010176327.1:0-11031 GCA_031834005.1 Dendronotus venustus
TTAAGATTTCCAAGCTCTACTTTTTGTTTAGCAATGATTTCTTTGAATTGATCTTCGTTCTTCTGGTGGTTTTTTATATATTTTATATATATATATATATATATATATATATATATATATATTGTTTTCCTAACATATTTTAAATATTTTTATTGACTTTGTAAAATCATAATTAAAATATTGTTTTTATTTCATAGTTGTAAAAAAGCATAATTAAAAGATGAAACAAGTTGTTATAATATTTGCACTCCTCAGCTTCATAGGTAAGATTGTTTTTCTAAAATAACCTTAAGGAAAGAAATTTTGGTGGAAAGAAAATTTGGCGTATTTGGTGGTTTTTACAAAAACATTAAAACTACTATTGTTGATGAATTATATGTTGTGGAACTTACCATGTATGCTTTGTCATATTCGTTTTTTTCCTTTTTCGATGGACAACCAATAATGGTTGAAACACTTTTTGAAATTTTTTTACCCATGTTCACTAGCCAATGAATTTTCACTCGAAAGATTTTTGAACATACTGACCAGGTCAAACGATATATATCTGAGCTGATTTCTATGGAGTTTATTTTAAGTGAGATAATCATAAATGCAATTTTATGCTTATAAATTCACCTATATACGCTATAAAAGGCGTGTTGACCTCCGTAAAAGCGCATCTACACGAGAAGATTGATAAATATATAAAATGACTAAGTGAGAAGATGTATTCATCCTCATAGGAAATTTTCTTATTTTTTCTTCCAATCTTTGAATTTTTGGGACGATCGTCATAATAATCGTCTAGCGAGTTTGTAACGAAATGTAACCCAAGAATAACGAATAACGAATTTTCATACACAAAAATATGTACCTACTTTTTTTTTCATCCACAAAAATTAAAAAAAGACTACTAATTACCTTCGACAAATATTCAGTACAATTGTGAAATCGTGATTTTGATTTCAATCGTGAAATCGAAAAAAAACCCGTAAAATACTTTTCATACATAAAAGACTTTAATTTACAAAAGTTGATATTCATAAAATTCTATAATGAAATAATATTAAGGATATTTAAAGCAAAATTATAAACTATTATGAAAGTTTTATGATATTGTTTTTTTTAGATTGCACGGTCATGGTGAAAAGAGAAGAAGATAATGTAATTGGTGTGAAAAGTATTACTGGTGGATCACTTGCATTAAAATGGAATTTATTTAATTTTGTTGGTATTGATGATTACATCATTCAACTGTATTACAACAAGGAGGAGAAGAAAAACTTGTTTGCTCAAGAAAGTGTGAGTGCCACTGCCAGTGAGGTCATAAATGCTCGTCCTATCCTTGAAATAGATGTTCCATTTAAAGATAGATTAAAAGGGAGTATAAATGTCAAGGATGGAAATGGAACGTGTAATTTACAAATATTAAATGTTACATATGGTGATGAAGGAGCTATCATACTGATTGCATTTGTAACTGGTACCGACATAAGTACAGCTATTAGAGAAAATATTACATTTAGTGTGAAAGGTAAGTTGTTCAAAATATTTTTTATAAATAACTCTATAATTTCATTTTATCAATTTAACTTGATGCTTTAATCGATCTTTGTTCCAAGCTGGGAGAAAAAATACCTGTTAACTTCCAGAAATCTTATATTTTGACCACTTCAAAATGCGTAAACGTCGATACCCAAAGAGAATTATTTTTCCCATCAAATGATGCTATAGGGTGTTCAGAAAAAACAGAATGCTGTGGTAGCTCAAAAGCAAAATTCCAAATTCTGCAAAGCAATGTATTTTGCCGCTCTTTTTCTCAGTAAATGACAAGGTTAAACTTCACTACGAAGCAAAAAATTTTGAATTTCAATCAGAGCATAATAATCAGTTAATTCAGATTCAAATTACTTTCTACTTTAAAGCTTTCGAAGTTAAAGAAAAATAGATTTGCCAAAAGAAACTATTACAGATCTCACTAAAAACTGCTTTGATATATGGGAAGAGATAAGAAATTTTATTTTCGAAACAGAAGGAAAAGCGGAAACGTCTACAATTTATGATTTTTTGAATTTTGTACTTTTATTTCGAGTTTTTAAGATATCTTTTGCTATTCGAAATAATTCATATTTTAACAATAGATTCCTTTAATATTACAATCGTAACAGCGTCATTAAAATTGTGATTACGATTATCATTTTGAATATATACGTTTATGCAAAAGTTAAATTGTTGTTTTTGTGCTAGTCACAGGCGTATTTTTCTGGACGCTTCGGCAAATTAAGGAAGTAGCGCCATTTGAAAATGGAACAATACTAAATTTTTAATCGTTAAAATTATAGAAAGAAGCTAGAAGCTATGTATTGTCAAAGAAAATTAGTTTTTTAGGGGCTGTTCATATGGAGGCGGGCTGTCCCGGTTGACCGGGCTGGCTCGGTTAGCCGAGATCTCGCCTCCCTTTAGAAATTTATTGAAAAAAATTGTGTTCATATGATAACCGAGCCAGCCCGCCTTGCCGAGATATCGGTTGATCTAGGCGAGATCTCGTCTAAGCGGTGTGAAAATTTTCCATATGAACACTCATCTCGGTTGACTGGGATGAAATTTTCATAGACGCATGCGCAGTTCATACGTGATTTCAAAACAAACAATCAATTTTTTATCACGTGATGTAAACAAACATTACATCTCGGCTGAGCGGGATGAAAAATTTACCATGTGAAGACGGGATAAAAAACATCTCGGCTAACCGAGCCATCCCGGTCAACCGGGATAGCTCGCCTCTATATGAACAGCCCCTTACAAGATTTTATAATCACATATTTAGGTGGTCCTTATACATGCCAAGAATCAATCATCCCACAGAATTTTTCATGTACAGCTGGAAATCAAATGAAAGGAAATATTACATTATGTGGTAAACCTCAACCACAAATCATATGGTTTATCGGAGATAAAGCATTTAATGGAAGTGTTGTTGAGTCCATGATATCACAACATCAATACACATATACATTTAACGAAAAGGTTACTACAGATATGTGTGGTAAAGATATTTCATATGTAGCTAATGGTTATACTGGTACAAAGAAAGAAATTGTTTCTAAAGTTTTGTTGAAGAAATGTAAGCCTATTATTATGTTACATTGTTATTTTGTTTTATTTTTAATTATAGTCTTACATTTTCTTCACAAATTGAATTGCTACTGGAATATCTTTAATTCCTGCGCAAAATATGAAAGGAAGAAGATAATTGGAGTTGTAGCTGGGTATCCTTAGTATTGTTGAGTTACTGTAATGGTGTAAGATCGCGAGCCTATAAACATGTTTAATTAAACTTTTGCAAAATCAATATTTTTAAGAATAGTAAAGCCTCTTTAATATAACAGAGGGATATATAGCTCACATACAATCAACAAGCAAAAATCTTAATTTCTAATGGAATGCACTGTTTGAGAAAACCATCCATAACAATCCAAACCATGGCATTCCGTGCCGCTTCTATTGCCAGCCCAAAAACAGTATTTATTAACTTGCCAATGGTGCGAAAACAAAAGAAAAACCTGCCATATTTCAATATCGTACATATTTTTTGCATTAGGATTAAGACTAAGACTAGGTAAGAATAGACAGGCCCGTTTACATTGGGATTGATTATAATTAAAATAAAAAAAAAAACACATTACAATGTGAATAGAAACAACGGAAAGATTTTTATGGTTGTTAAACAAGTTTTTCTTATTTCCGATATATTTCTGAAAAGAAGTTTTGCAATACGGGAAGTTGATTAAATGGATGTGGCAAACGAAGTGGGTTTTATTTGTGCAAATTCTTGTCATTGGCACAGAAAAGGTTAAAACAGTTTTATATTCCTAGAGTTTGAACGTTTCATGGTCTTGATTCTTGGAAATAGATTTGATGCTTGATTATTAATTTAGCGCAGAATTCTTGGATTCTATTAAATTGCTTGATATTATATAAGTTTTTGGCTCACCAAAATGGCAGATATACAGAGAGAACCCAATTAAGCTTATAGAAGAAAGTAATAATTTGTCTTTTTGAATTAGTTAATGTTAGCAATGCAATATTCAACCAAACCAGAGGAGAATGTCCAATATTAACTTGGGAAGCAGAAGATCATGGTTTATGTCAAGTGGATATGTTTGTATCATTTTTACAAAATGACAATTCAACTATGAATATAACAATACCAGTGAAAAATCAAACTTTTCAAGACTGTAGGATAACCATGAACTCTACAGCTATTTATTATAAAACTATTGTATATTTGATAAGTGAAAATGGAACTCGAGTTCAGATAAGTGAAGATGACAATAGTATGAATAAAACAATTGTGCACAATGTGGAATTACAAACTACAACAACCACGACCACAACCACAACCACAAAAACCACCACTACTACAACAACAACCACGACAACACCTTCAACAACAACGAATACTACAGGTCAGTTTTACATCTTCCAAGTAGTTGTGATTTGAGGAATTATGGACATTACTTTATGACGTACAGAGCTTCTGTAAAAATTCCTCATTACATATTGTTTTTCAATACAAATATAATTGATATAAAATATACAAATATAATAAGTTCAACTTGGAAAACAATAAACAATTTCTTTTCTAAAATACATAAAGACATGCTTTGGACGTTTTCAATGTATCAAAAGAAGTAATTTGCTTTTCTAAATTATTTTTGGAGTTCTATTATAAGTTTCTTCTCATTGACAAACTATATATTGGTGATGCTTTTTTTATATACAGAAACTCTGTATTATATTGATTATTTATATTCCATATACGTATTGAATTACTGCAATTTTTAAGGTAGCAATCATATTATCGTAACATTCATTTATAAGATCGTCTAAATTTTAGCTTCGGCCAGATGTACAAACGTGTTTGCTAATTTTCCCTATTTTTGGTTTTTCTGTAGAAAACTGTAGAACAGAAACTTTTTGACATTGGAAAAAAACCCCGATATTTTGAACTTTTTGAAACCGTTTTTTGTGTAATAGTCAAAAGACTAAATGATAGTCTATAAATGCTATAAAATATCATTTTACTTGATATTATTTTCTTACTAATGGATAAAGGATTTCAGGCATGTTCTTAACATAATTTTGTCATATTTTTGTAAAATCAAGGTCTCGTAAAATTAGGATTACTCACCTTTTGATGTCTAATAACAATCAAAGAACAAACATTTGGATAAAGTTATTTGTCGCTAATTTGTAGCAAAATTCATCTCTCATTCTTTTTTATGCCCTACAATAATTAATGTTTTAAGATAATTTATAACTTTCGTTTTTTTATCTGGTTAAAAAAAGGTTTGTTTCCTTTCCTTTTCTTATTTTAGCTAAACTTATTAATGCTTTTTTGTTTGTGATCGAGTTCTAATTAGACGAAACTAATGAGTAAGCAAGTGTTTGTTCTTTCAATAAATATGGCAAATATACTTTCGAATACCTTAAGGGAACAAATTTTCGCGGAATTTAATTTCGTTTCAGTTTTTTCTGAAAACTGCTCACCCGCGAAATTAAATTCCGTGATATTTTTTAAATTGGCCTATCCACGAAATTCGCCAATTTCG
This sequence comes from Dendronotus venustus, assembly GCA_031834005.1. Classification (NCBI taxonomy): domain Eukaryota; kingdom Metazoa; phylum Mollusca; class Gastropoda; order Nudibranchia; family Dendronotidae; genus Dendronotus; species Dendronotus venustus. The sequence goes on from JAUEKX010176327.1 coordinate 5,598, forward strand.
ACCCTCTCATCCGCGAAAATTTCTTCCCTTAAGGTATTTCTACAATACTCTTTACTTCAACTAAAGAAGTATGATGCTGAGAAATATGATGAATATGATACGAAATGTTTATTAATACTAACTATTAAGATGGGTATCCACTTTTCCATTCGAAAATAGGAAGGGACAATGATCATGTGAGCATGTCTGATTTGATTTTCCTGCTTTCTTTAATCTTAATCTAAAGCGAATCCAGTTCTGTTTTATTTCGAGCTGACCGTCAAATTATTTTTTACCGCTTGTCCTGTCCCCTTTCTCAGTGAGCAGATTTTTCTCGACTGTCCCGTTTCCATCCCTGTTATCAAACAGACAACAGGAGACCCACCTTTAGATAAATTGCAGTATAAATAAGTTATTACAACACACTTTAGATTCTGCTACTGTTTCTGCAAAGCCATCTACACCTGCCCCTCCTGCTAAAACAAAAAATTCAAACGAAGGTATCATATATTCAACACCATCATTATTAACAAACATAGAAATAAATTTATTAAAATTAAATCTTGTTGCAAGATATTTATTGTAAATTCTTCTAAGTAGACTAGAAACAAAACAATTTTGGTTAGTATGGTTCTGCCGGAAGTATCTTGTATTGTCTGTTTCCGACCGGTGGTCTTTAATAAAAAAACAAATCAAATCAAACAAATAACCCGATGCTATATTTTGTTTAAGAAATCTTAAATAAAATTTATTTTCTCATTTCCTCTCATTTCAGGAGATAAATTGGATCTGGGTTTGGTAATCGGAGCAACTGTTGGCGTTATCTTCTTTATTACTCTATTGGTAGTATTATTCATTTGCATCAAAAAAATGAAAAGTAAGTCAATGACGATGGTGTTATTACAATTTCACGATTTCCACGATGGTGGATAATGATGATGATGTTATTTTATATAGATTTTCTTCAAAAACTAATTTTCTTTATTCATAATATACTAATTATATTGTACTATATTTTCATTTTCAGAAGAAGACAAGGCTACCGATGTTCCAATGAAAGGTATATGAAAATTACAGTAATACACAAAAGTATTCGCTGTAGATACGCGAATATTCACGCCCCTGAACAGGGGCGTTATATATATCTCATATTCCATAATATGACCTAACCATTATTTTTCAGTTATTTCAATGTTCATTTTAAATACAACATATTTCACTTTTTATTATTAGATTTAATTTGTGATGATAATTTTTTTCTGCATTAATTTTTTCTTTGTTTTAGATCTTCCTACGAACGAAAGGTATATAGAATATTTCTTTTTTGTGCCAGCCCTTTTTGGGAAAATGATTGAAAATTGAGCAGTAAGTTTCATTTTCAAACTGCACTAAAAGTTGCTGTGTTTTTCAAATCCGAACGTGTTTGGACACATTCGACAGGGAATTTCATTCTCTGTAAATATGGGCCTCAATCATCGACCTTTATTTTGAAGTGGTCGAAAGTTACTGCTCCTGGAAGCAGACACGGTATTTTTGATCCCAGATGTCACGTATACATGGCAATGGCACTTAAAGGGTTAAGGGCAATTTACACGGTACGATTATTTATACGATTATAAAAAAATCATTCATCATTTATATCGCACAGTGTAAACATAAAAAATCGTACAAAAATGTGTCGTGTTATGGTGTTCAACATGTTCAACATTCATATGATATCGTATGAAAATTAACCAATCATGTTGCAACATATGTGTTTATTTTTTACAGACAATGAGTCGAGAAGGAAAAAAACAAGATATTTTATGTTTTTGAAATTGAATGAATCATAGTATTCCACTTTTTTACGGATAAAATAAAATTCTCTCTTCCTGTGTCGTAGTGTGTAAACACAACGTTTTTTTTTTGTTTAAATCATTGACCAGGTGTGCACGGCAAAAAACGTAAATCTTTTGATAACTAGGTCTTTTGTGTTATCATTGTTCCGCCCATTTAGTATAACGTTAATAATAAGTTAGCTTTGTTGTATTAGCAATGTAACTTAAATTTATTGTTTTGTTTTCAGGGCTCCTAGTCAAGATATAGAGGTATTTATCAATCAACTTTCAACAAATTTGGCTTGTATAACAAATGCTCCTAACAAATAATTATTGCTTTTATTTGCAATTTTGTTTATAGTTATGTATACTTAAATTTAGGGATTGTATGCAAAGGTTGACAAATCGAAAAAGAATCAAACAAATGAAAGGTTGGTGATACTCCCCCCCCCCCCTTTAATTGAATTAATTAATTAATTTTTAATTCGAATTATATAATGAATTAGATATTGCCTTTATAACCTCTTTAATATATCGCAAGAAGTATAAGATTCCTAATACATGTATTTTATTCGCTTTTGTTCCTCACTCTCCATCTAAATCTACATCGATAATCCCGCTATTATTATTTTGAGTGATATTTCAACGATGGGCCCGAGTGAAAATGACCTTATCCAAATCTTTGTTTTTCAAAAACGTGCTTACTCTTATAGGTGTAATGAATGTTAAATAATTTAACCCTTTAGTTGACACGGCACTCTAAGAAATACTCATTTTATTTGCCGCGGCCTTCTAAGAAATACTCATTTTGTTGGCCTTCTAAAAAATACTCGTTCCAATTGCCAATGTCATGTATACATATGACATTGCGAAATGTCCCGTGTTTTGCCACATGTCATGTATACGTGACATAAAGTTTTTCGTTTTGCAGGCGCATTTTGCCGTTGACATGTAGGTGTGACCTTTTTTCTTTCTGTTCTAAAACAATAAGTACTTAATGTTTTTTAATGTTTTTTATGCTGAAGGTCTCTATTATTATTATTATTTCTGAATCTTTATACAGGATAAAATATGTACAAAATCAATTTTAAACTATTTCTATACATATAAACACTTTAGTAATTAAAATACTGCTATCAACGTGTGTCCTGTTTTTATGTCAAAGAAAGAAAGATATTATTTAAAATAAAATTGCATAAGGCGTTGTTTAAAGGTTTGGTAATTGGTTTCTTTTCTAAGATCTAGTGGGAGCTCATTACAAATTTTAGCTCAAAAGAAATAAAATGCTTTTCTCTCGAATTCAAGTTTCACTCGTGAGGAGGATTAGGATCTCTAGAGGATCTAAATTTGTCGTTTTAAAAAAGCCACACACTTTTTTTTCAACTCTTTTTGGTTTGCAGATGTACAAAAACACGCACACTTTTTTCAAAAAACAGCACGTGTATATAAATTTCATTTAGCAATTTCGTTTTAATCCTTTTTCTTAAAAAGTTATTTATTTTTTTTGAGTTTTTTGGTCACAGTGAGACTTTTTAATGTCATGTATACTTGACATTGGCAATATATGTGCACACACGGCATGTCATGTATACATGACATTTGCAGTTAAAGGGTTAAAGCGAATACACATCACTAAACTTATCTAAATACGTAATGATTTTTTCACACATTCTGTTTTAGACCTGTACCAACTCCAAACAACGTAAGTTCTATTTTATTTTTTCATTCTATTTTAACTATAAAATATTGTGTATAATATTCTCCAACGTTGTTGTAACTTAATGATAACTTAATTTAGCAAAAATATTGATGTTGTCTATCTGATCAGGTTATCATACAGTCTGATCAGGTTTATTTTTACATTCAATTTCAATCAAAAACCATGCGCGTGTATGATGGTAGTTAAATGTGTTGACACACTGACATATTGAAGTTTTGACGTAAAAGAAGGTCCTGAAATTAACTGAAATAGGAAAAAACTTTCTTTTTTTAGACAATAATTATTTGATTTTAATTTTGGTTTGAGCGCGAAGCTTAAATTTGTTTCATTTTTTTGTTTTTTTGTGTCTTGACTTTTATTTTTCCAATATTACATTCGCCCCTGGAACCTTTCATTTTGTATTTTTCAAGTTTTGCTTGGATCGGGTTAAAAAATTCGTTGCTTAAATTTCCAAGTTTAATTTAATGAGATAATTTTGATTATTTATGGTGTATTTTTTTTTCTTACTTAGGACTATGACGAATTATCAGCTTATCAAGATGCTGCACAAGGGTAATTATAATTACACGGCAATGTCATTACATAAGTTGTAACTTTACATTTTTTAAGTATGAAATATTTTATCTAATTAACTAATAGAAACACTTTATCCAATTCCAAATTTTTACATATCTTTCGCGCAAAAGAATATATAGAAAGAATATTTTAGTATAAATTTACATTGTATCTAATTAAATGATGTTTTCTTTTAGGTCTTCGAAATCACCTGAAGAACTGGCGGTATAATTTATGATTAGTTTAATTGAAATAGTTTTGATCTTCATTTGATTGATATATTAAGGTAGATACAATTTTAACTGTTTCTTATTTCTCTTAGGTTTTATATGCTCCAGTAAATAAAAGAATATCAAAACCTTCAAAATCACAACCGGATCCTCATTCCATCTACTCGGAACTTGGTCCGGGTGGAGGAAGAGTCGGACCAAGACCAACGGTTGAACCATCAAATTATGCAGAAGCTAAAGATTTATTTAACGAATACAGCAATTTGGAAGACGAAGAAAACAAAAAAGACGAAGCTTCTGCATATGGATATGTCGGTGGAAAGGAAAACGGTGGAATGCAAGGTGATATTTGAAGAAAAGACTTTTTGCTTTTCTACATTAACTCGGACAAAACTTTGTTTGATTACGACGGTGTTATATATATATATACATTTTTTAGAGTAAAGGGATAAATTTGTCATCAGACATTACGCTGTAATACATAAATGGAGAATATGTGCTATGGGATTGATTGACTGCTCATTAGACCGATAGTTTATGCAATGTATATTAAATTGTTGTTTATTATCATTTTTGAGAGGTAAATTTTAATACATTTAATTTTTGATAGCAGATGATCATGCCCGCTTTTTTATTTTAAAAATGATATGGTATCAATATATATAAGTTCGGGTAACTTTTTTATTTTCTAAATAATTTAATGACTTGTTTTATTTTTTTTAATAGATTATTTTGTTACTTGTAAATATTTTATTTCTTATTCTTAATTATATTATATAAACAATATTACAAGACAATTTCTGACAAAAAGCGACTGACAAATTTACCAAAAGATTTAATTTGTTATATCTGGTATATTAATTTAATATTGAATTAGAAAACAGCCTTTTTTTTGCAAGATTTGGGATTAACCAGTCCGAGTTTCATTTCTAAAGTTTCTAAAATTACACAAATTCAGCAAAGGTAATTTATAACTTTGTCAATAGTAGTTGTTTTTTAACTCAAAAATTTCTCCAAAATATTTTCAAAAAATAGCAATTAAAAGAAAAGTAAAGAAAAAAACAACAATTTTTATTTAAAAATAAAAATAAGCAAAAGCTTTTCGGTAAAAACCATCATCAGTGCTATATTAG
>JAUEKX010176438.1:0-23268 GCA_031834005.1 Dendronotus venustus
TGCGTCAATTACGTCACGAAAACACTCCTTTCTCCATCGCAGTGCTTTTTGTTGAACTTACTAAAAGTCCATTATTAATAATAATAAATTTACGGCTGCCTAGATCCTAAGCATGGCCGGGGGTGGAATAGTCTCTCTGACCACAAGGCCTACTCATGCTCGTGTGAACTCCCTAACCTTCCTAATTTCTTGCTCATGGCAAGAGTACAAAAACTATTAACATTCATATTCTTTTTTTTCAACCACTTGATCAAGTAGAGTCTTCACAGGACGACCTTTTTCGAGAAATGGTCGTCATTAAACATAAGTAACTTTGTTGTTCTTGACGACGGCATACGTATGACGTGCACAGCATAGTTATGTTGCTGGTACCGAACAAAGTTACTAATATCTGCAGTTTGAAAAAATTCATGCAAGCGAGCGTTGCTAATACGTAAACGATAGTCATTACCAGCTTCACCTATACATTTAAAACCTCCACGGATCAGGCCGGAAATAACAAATATTTCATAATTTTTTAGATTTTTGAGCTCTAATAGACCTTATCCTGCATTTAGTAACAAATTTTTTTTTTTTTTTTGCAAAGCTCCGTTCTCCTTTAATAATTATAAAGTTTTTAAGGATTATGTACAATAAATGTATAATTTAAAATGTGATAATCAGGGGCGGATTTAGGGGGCTGCAAGTGTTTTGACAAAGAAAATCGTTACGAAGTTTTTCAGTTTTTTAACTTTTTAACACTAAAAAAACACACGGACATTTACGCGACTGGGCTAGTGCAGCATATGCGCAGCATCAGTTAGCCTGAATAACATGAAATTCAATAAAAGTACCCTAAAATTATTCAATGTAGTTATACGCGACTGGGCTAGTGCAGCATAAGCGCAACGTTTAGCCCGCGTGGGACTTCGAGCCTATTTTCCAAAAAGAATATTCAAGCCAGCGTGATCCAGTATTTTAATCTCTCTAATTCTAGAAGCCATGGTGGACGGTTTTCTTAGCCAAGTATGGAGCGTTATAAGTGAGCATAGAAATTCTGATGTTAATGAGCCATATAAAAAGCTTTCGAATCAATTATATTCAAAACAGTTCATACATATGTTGATTCTTTTGTCTTGTTGAACGAATTTAATTTGTGTAGATGTTTTGATGCAGAGTGGTGTATTCCAAAAAAAATATATTGTAGAAAAAGTTTTTGTGGTTATTAAATCAGTTTTTGCTTGTTAAAAAGTAATTAGGTAACCTGTAACTCAATGTGTTTTTTAGTAATTTGAGCCATAATTGTATTGAACAATAAATAACAAAAGCTTTGTTGAAATGATGTAAGAGACTTTTTCAAAATGGTATCTTTGTTTATGTTTATCTTTCTTGCAGTGTGTGTCACAGCTATGTAAACAAATTGAACCTGTTTATGTAATATTAGAGTAAAATGTAGAAAAGTACTATAGAAGTTTGTGTCATCCCAGAAGAATAGAAGATCTGGCAGACACTATAAAGTTATATGCTTCAGCTGAAAACCAGAGAAAACTTTGTGTCAAACTAGGTTTTTTATCTATCCGTCTTTTCTCATTTCTGTCTGTCCATGTCTGGACGTTTAAAGTCCTAGTCATGCTGATGAGCCCTGATATCGGGCGAAACAGACTATTTCCAATATACCATTTGACAATATTGATTTACCAGAATATAAAATTGAAATTTGCCCAAAACAAGGTAGTCTGTAGACGAAATGTTAATTATAAGTTATATATTTTTCTTGATTTTAGCTTATATACTAAATGATTTAGAAAAAAAACACAAATTTACCAATTTACAATAATTTACACCCAATTGAAATAGATATCAAACTGACGCTACTATTTGCTATAGTATGTTTTTAGTGATTATGATTATCATAATAATTTCATAGGAAGGCAGAAGCGTGATTATAATTAAACGGAACCAAAAATTATTTATAAGCCCTGTTAATGAGTAAATATATTGTTTGTTGTCGTGAGTTTAAATCAAGCCCAATGGCGGATTCTCAAGCAGGAGCTTCATGTTTTGTCAAAACCTCTGTAGCTTCAGCAAGAACTAACAACAAAAAAGGTGTTCTTTCTTTTAGAAATTTAAATATCGTTAATGTTAAGTGAATTTTTATTTGGTATATATATTTTAAAATTTCTTTAATATATTTTAAACTTTTCCTGATTTTTTTTAATCAGTGGAAGCCAACAACCTTTTTCAAAAAGTTTTTTTGGCAAATAAAAAGAGGAAATTTAAGAGAAAGAGCACTAAATTTACCGAAATAAAAAGAAGTCCAAAAACAGGTAAATTTAAATACAAACAGTACATACACACCTACATAAATATATATATATATATTTGTTATTTATATATAATTGATTTTTTTTTACTATTATGTATATACGTATATATTTATATATACATCAATTTCTTTTATATATACACAGGAAATCCAATCAAAGTTGGCCTTCCAAGAAAATTGAGTAAGTACATACTGTACATATATATATATATATATATATCATGTTTATTATGCAATTTTTCTCTATATATCAATGTTGTAGATGATCACTGTCGTGATGATGAGAATTCAGTATATATATATATATGATGAAAATGGAGAAACTTTGGATGCTATAAATGTAGACCCTGGTATATTATATTTAAATGTATTAAATTATTGTTGATTTTTATATATATATATATTGTGATAGACCTATATATATATATATATTATATATATATATAATATATGTATATATCAGAGTCATAATTCAAAGGGTAGGGGGTTTAGGGGCTGAAACTCTCTCCTCCCCTAATAATTTATGATCAAGCAAAGATTTTTTTTATTATTATCAAAATTTAACAAAAACATAATCATCCTTGTTGCTAAGCACCCTCAACATCAATATGATATCATTATGATCTTTTTTTTTTTTCGTTTGAGAACAATTTCAATTTGAAGGTGAAATGCTGCATGGATTATTAGGTGTATGAAAAAGTTGCAATGAAAGGCATGCAAAAGTAAAATGTAGAGATTGTTTTGCCGATTTATGTGGGAAGTGTGATGGTATATATCATTCTTTGTCTCCATTACTTGATAGTCTTTGTTGGAAGAAAGTTACTTCCAACAGAAATTTTAGATAAAAATGGTGAAAGAATATCTACATGCGAGACTTTTTTATTTTTTCCATCATAAATTTTTTGTTGTATAAAACGCCTATTGGGGATGTTTTGCTATAGTTTATTACAGCCATTTTGGATGGTATTTAAATTAAAATTCATGAAATTATGAAACATGGTGTACTTGTACTGGTAAATAATGGTAAATTATTTTGTTTATTGTAGTTCGATGTCTTAAACACAAATACAATTCATGTTCCAACTGTAATGGAGATAAACTTGTAAAAAGAGAGGTGAACCAGATGTGCATTATTATTACTCTAAAAGGTATATAAATTATTTTTTCCTTTCTTTAAATACAATTTAATCCAAATGTATATATATTGGTGAATATATTAATGTTACTTTTCACTATCTAAAATATTTTCAGGTGTTTTGATTTGTGCAAGTATCTCTATGTGTGTCAAGATTGTGAAGCGGTAATGTATCTCTTCACTGTTGGTGTTGTCTTGACATCAGGGTACTGGCCTGGAAGTACTTGTTCCATCAATTATCTTTTTTCAGAAAAGGTTTTTGATTTGTGGTATATGTTTTGAAAGTACATGCATGGAAGTTCAGAGACATCTTTTTTAAAATCTCTAAATGCAATATCTAAAAGAAATGGTCGTGTAAATTGTTCTTTATATATCAAAAGTAGTTTGGATAATATATTTTGAATTTTGAGCTAAATTATTTCTATATATATTTAACCTGTAAAAGTGAAATAGGCAAAAGTTCTTTGTTCCACTCGACCACTAGATTGCTGTCACCATACCAAATATTTTTAAAATTATGTATATATTTATATATATGTATATATAAATATTATCCTATACCAATATTGCATGTTTTATCTTAAGGTAAAATTCCAGGCCTGAGTTGTTTGAGTGTTCAAACTTTTGTTTTTATTTTTATTTTGAGAATCAAAGTATAGATCTATATAATATTAACTCCTTCAATATGTTATCATTCCTATTCCTATTCCTATATTTTTTTCAATTAAAATTTCAGATTAATATAACAACTTTTCAAAACTGGTACTAACAAATTTTCTCCAATCTAAGTGAATTGGGTACTATTTCTTTACAACAGTAAATAAAGTTTGTCTTATCTTAATTATGCTTGCCTTATTTTTATTGTTGCTTGCATTTTTGTATTTTTTTTTTGCTTTTATGGTTAGGTTTAAAAATATCTAATCAAAGAAATTTGTCTGCTAGAGAGAAAGGACATCTGTGGATTGAAAACCTTCAAACTCCAGATCACCAATCGTATGTAAATACACTGTTTTTTCCAAAAAGGATTGAAAAAAATTAATACTACCGGCTATTGGAATTCAACCGAAGTGATCAAAAACAAGAATTAGATCGTCTTCGCTCCCTTTTGACCGTGGATATTTTAAAAGTATGTTAAATTGCTTTATATTTATATTTGAATTTTATGATATGCTGCTGGAAGTGAATCATTCGATTTTAGAACCATTTCAAGAACTTATGTTTATAAAGGATGCTCATAACACACTTTGTAATAAAATTTGGAAGCCAATCATTCAGACTTGCATCGAAAAAAAGTGAAGTTAACAACACACATTTTCATTCGTTACTTCATAAAAAAGTTTTTTCTTTTAACTCGTACTTTTCTTTCTCTTTATCATCGCTGTATACAGGTTATGCAATATGTAAAGTTATGCAATCTATTCCATTTTGAAACAATACGTTCGATTTTAATACAAACACAGAGCATGGTTTCTATATACTATTAAATACTCTTTGGTGCCTAATAGACGTCCCTCCCCCCTCCCCCTCTAATTCATTTTTTTCCATCCAGGACATTCTTATTCCAACCCCCCGGGGTCATTAGCTTTTGGGGAATTTTCCACAGGAATTTGGTGATCTAATCATAATAAAATAATCTAAATAAGTAAATTATGCTATTGTTTTTTAGCTTCTGAGTGTTCAAGTCGATCCCAGAATGGTATGTTTATTCCTTTTTATATTGAGTAAGACTTAGATCATGTCTATGTCTGTTTTAATGAAATCAAAAGGTGAAAGAAATATTTTGCAGTGATTTCAAAAGGTAAAATAAGCAGATTAGATTTTAGAGGTTATTTTTTGGGTTTTTTTTGTATAAACTGTTAAAAGTACTGATGTTGTTCTAGTAACAATTATTAAAAACAGGTATTTTATAAATATTCGAATCTTTATTTGAATTTAACTTGCTTTTTAATTTATTTAGCAGCAATCTTTGAAAAGGATGCAAGCCATAGAAATGGAAGGATTGCAATATTTCCGAGTTCAATTAGAAAAATCTTTGAAACAATTTCTTCCACATATTGACCCTGCTGGAATATCAACTTTTGAAGAGCTGCTTACTGACGACGATGATGGAAAGGAACTTCAAATCGGCATTGATCTAGATGATAGTCCAAAAAGTGAAGACGACTGTTAAACTACTTTTTACACTTCTCTTTGGTCAAACTTTCCGAGGATCGAATTCCTGGGACCCAATTCTAAGTTGTCAAGAACATACTTCGGAGGTGTTTATTCTAATTCATAACACGAAACAAATAATATTGACTTTATTACTTAATTTTTATTTCATTGGAAATATATTGTATAAAATAAAAAACAGATTGAAAAAAAAAAATTCTTTGAAAAGTTTTTATTCCTAAACAAAGATTTTTGTGTTCCTCAAGCAACTCGAAATCATAAAAAGGAAACATGACAATTAAAAAGAAAATCACTGCAAACCCCCTTAAGATATTTAATGGCTTTTATATTGTATGCATAAGTGAAAAATGAAATTGTGATGTTATAATAGTTCAGTCTCTTCAATCTCATTAAACTTCAATTCTATCCTTAAAAGGTAACTATCAATTTTCGAAAAAAGCAGAAAAAAATTCAATAGCCAACAGAAACAAATACCACTGTTTTTTAAATAGAATTTTTGTGAAAAATCACGTATGCATGTTTATGTTTCTGCTACTTACTTATTTCCAAAAAAACCTTGAGGTTAAAACTATTTAGCCAAAAACGGTAAAGGTAAATACTAATTAGCTGAGAAAATGAAAATCAAGCTGAATCTTTGACAACGAACAGCTACTAAAACTCCTCTTGTCATCTCGAATCAACCTGAATGTACAGTCTACATTTATTAAAATAATACTTTGAAGAATCTTGGGAGCCTTTTTCATCAGTGGCACGCAAATACTTAGTTATGCTTATAGCATTGCGCAACATTCCAAATGACTAGAGCAACCAGTGCTATATAAATATTTTTCCAAGTTTTTGTTAAAATAAACATAATTCTTGCAAAGCAAAGTGAAGTTTTTAAATAAAAGATTTTTTTAGGCAAGGCCATTGAATAATTGAGAGTCCAAATTGATGAAAAAAAACAATACACAGTAGATATTTGATAATAGATAAACAAAAGATTAAAAAATAACAACTTATAATAGCTTAACAATAAATCCACTAACTCTGGACAAGTATGCAATAATTACATCACGCTAGAGAGGTTCTTGTTATTTTATTGTGACACAGCGTGACGCACTCTTTTGTTAAAGCGTGACGAAAGGGAAGGGGGGGGGGGTGGTTCTAAAATGGCAAATTTAGCGTGACGTAATTATTGAATGTCCCCTAAAAGCTGGAATGAATCGAGATAAGATAATTACATAAGTTTAGTAAGTTGCTAATACCAAGGATGTCTAATACGAATAAAAGGGGTGATAAATTTTAAAATTTAATAGCAAAATACAACAAAAAATTTGTTCTAAGCTTTCAAAATCAAATTGAAAATTAGAAATTGAATCCGTGTCTTGTTCGTTATCAATTTTTTCATGAAAGACCGTTCCTAGTACATAATATTATAAAGGTTTTTTCTAGAAAATGTTTTATCTGTTTGCGAACAAAGCATCGATGGTGGTGACGTGCTATTGAAATTTTCCTAATGCCTGTACACCGCTTATATAAAGCGCTCCCAAAATCGAAATTACCAAAAGTAATACAGTAGAGTCTCCCTAAAGGTTATACCATCGGTGAAAAAAGTTGTCCGCTTTGTAGAGATATCCGCTTTATGGAGGTGTTACCAAAAGAAAAGTCTGTTTTGGACGGAATGCTGACCAAAAAAAAAATTATCTTACTTTTCTTTACGCGGATTCTAAATGACTAGATACTTTCTACACATATAAAAATTCTTTAACAAAGAATTAATGGACTCAGTTGATAAAACAACAATTGATAGATACTTTTTGTTGTCAAGTTATTTTAGCGTCCGTTTTCAGATCGTATATAGTGAAAAATTTCATTTGGTGCAAAAATATTTGTCCGCTTTATAATTATCCGCTTTATAGAGATCTGTTATAAGAGTTTAACTTAAGATTCTTCTATTTCAAGCGCTACTGTCCGCCTTATATAGTGGTGTCCGCTTTATACTGTGTCCGCTTTATACTGTTTCCGCTTTAGGGAGATTCCACTGTAGTGGTTTTACCCAGGAATATTCTTATAATTGAATTCGTACAATCCGAAAGCGTATGAAAGCGTACAAGGGGAGGGGGATCTTCGAAAAGCGTACGTACGCCCTAAAAAAATTAATTTAAACAGTATAATCATAGGAAAAGAAGTGTTTTGGTTACATGATATACCAAGCTTATTTCCTAGCTCTCATTCTTTATGATATCTGCAAAACAACTAAAATTTAACTTTAATTTCGGCTAAACCGAACTAGTTTCAACTTTTCTTTCAAGTAAAAAAAAAGGCAGTGAAAAGATTCGAAACAGCAGTTATCGTCGTAAAACAATATAAAGCATTTAAGTTGAATTTTTTTAAGAGAAAGATAAAATTTACCATTTTAGAGCGTAATTACTTTTTGAATGGCCCTCTGAAGTTTACTATGGAAATTGGTGGTAGCGAACTCTATTATCTAAATGTCAAGCTTACCAATACCAATGCTTAATTACTTAATGTCTTAACATACATGATTACGATCCCAACATGGTTAAAAAAGCCTTTGATGAAGTTAAAAGGTGCCCTGGAAACGAAGCTCGTCGAACTGTCACCAATAATCGCATTCAGAATCCGGTTAGTTTTGCCACCTAGTTCAATCTGAGAGGGCCTCAGATTGTTAATAATATAATAAAACGGTTTTTGCCCATTTTACAACAAAATCCTGGGCTGAATGAATTATTCCCTAAAGGTTCTGTTTTTGTGGCTAGCAAGGAGGAGAATAATCTGAAAAATCTCTTATGAAGAAGTGATCCTTACAACATTAAGTCAGACATTACAGATAAAAAAGAGCGTGGCTATTTGAAATGCATTCGTGGTTGTGAATCTTGTAGTACTTTGTAATTGAAACAACGTTCATGGAATTGTTTGCAACTGGACGTCGTTTTAACATAAGACGTCAAACGACATGTGACTCGAAAAAATGTGGTGTAACCGTTTATAAGATTATATTGCTCTCTTCCCAATTGAGAAATAAAAATTATTTTTATGACGAAATTTTATGTAAATAATTGGCCTAGATTGCTAATTGTTTTAATTTTTTTACATATTAACTAATTTTAAGCGATAATTTGTAAAAATCTAATTGTAGAGATATATTTGATAAAAATTTACATTAAATAATTTTAAATTTGAATTCTTATAATCAAACTTTATTGGTTATTCCTTGCTCTTTTGTGTTGTTTTATATATACATATACAAATACATATATTAATTATGTATTGAACAAGCTAATGTTATTTGAGTAAATACATAAATCTAAAATTAGATCATCAAAATAGGATCCAATAAAAATAGAAATAATAAAAGATTTATTTTCTAACAACAATAACTTAATAAATAATATATTTAATAACAAAACAAATAATTATAAAATTTCTTTTAAGTAGCAGACTCCAAAAATGTCAGTAGTTTTTAGACACCTGAAGAATTGTTTCTTCAAAGGGCCACTAACCAAACGAGGGCAAGTCCATTAACAAAAACCTAATGAATTTTAAAAAAGCGGAAAGTAATTAAGAAGTGACCTTGGAAAAAAGATTGTGAACAAGACGAAAGTCGAAAATTTAACGAAATATGGTCAAAAAATTTTCTGGGTCCTGTGAAAGTTTGAATAATCAAAAATCCACTGTGTATATGTATGATATACGTAAATAATACATATGCATATACATTGTATGCAAACTGATTGAAATTTTTAAGGCTCACTACGCTCAATAAATATCTGGTATATCTGGTATTACCCTAAGCATCTCTCTAACTGTCTAAAAAAATTATTAAACTTGCCTTTTAATGGTTCCATATCTTATATGTCTATTTTTTATCACTTTTATCTGACTGTAACTTTTGTGTTTCTTCTTTACTTTGTTTCTTGTTTTTTGTGTTTCTTGTTTATTACCACTACTGATCACGTTTTTTTGGTAAAATATTTTGCATTTATCGCGAAAGACCACAGATGTGTTGTTCTTATAGATTTCTATATATCATTAGCGTAGAATAACCCTCTAAAATTATTATGATGATCATAATTTTTTCCACGATGTAGAAATTATGATAATCATAATTTTTTTGCGCGAATGCGTTGGAAATGACAGCTTAAAAATACTACATTCTAGTTTAGATTTACATATATATTTATTTATATATCTAGATGGAAAATGGATTAAAACAAGAGACATTAAATAACATGACATGACATGACTTACATTTTTATTGAATGAAAAGCTACTGTTTATATTTTTGCTATCTGTTTTATTTTACAGTAATAATCAGGTGTAGAAATACTTAAGCCTGTAGCAAAAATTAATTAATTCCGAAAAATAATGTTTTGGCAAATTTCAACAGTTATTGAAGCGTCTGTGTAGTATTTTTTTGCTTTTTGTTTCTTACCCTACAATTAAATATTTTACTGACTTACCGTAAATGCTTGATTTAGCGCCCCCTCTCGAATTAGCGCCCCCCTTCTTTTGCAATGTTTTTAATAAGCGCCCTTCTCGAATAAGCGCCCCTCTCGAATAAGCGCCCCCCCCTAAAAGTTGAAATTTTAAATAAGCGCCCCGGGCGCTAATTCGAGCATTTACGGTATCTCTATTTTATTCAATATTTCTTTTCTATTTTTTCTTAAAGCATTGATGCAACAAATGAAAGCTGTTCATATGGAAAGTATGTAAACGACTCACCACACGAATTTGCTAATTCAGTGATGGTGAGAAAAAGAGTGGACGATAATATTCATCTTTGTCTATTTGCCACCAAGGATATCGAAGTTGGCACTGAATTAAGGTATTAATTAAATAATCACATTTCTCTTATATTATTTGTAATTCACAAAAATGTATCTCACGGGGTCCAGACTATTATTCTTTCTCCATTGCAGTAATTTTGATTAAAGGTTTGCACCTACAAACAATTTGACACTAAAATTCTACGCAGCGTCGCACAGTGTACTCATTTGAGTGCGACATGGCCAGAAATTCCTCATTAATTTTGCATTTTTGAACAATTTGACATTAGTTGCATTATAACAACCATTACTCCTAGATACGATTACAACTACGGTGGGAAAAATGTCGATGCAAAGGCTATGCCATGGAGAGAAAACCCTGTAAATTCTTTTTTTATCAAGGAAAACACATTTAACACTTTGTCTTTTATTACCTTCTTTGTCATTTATTACCTTCTTTGTGATCGCTTCTTTTGTCCAATATAGCGAAAGTATTAAAAAATCGATTTTTCTCATCTGAATTTTAACATTTACATTTTTTTATTGTTTTGTTCAATAATTAGGGTGTTTATGCAGAACCAAAAACAATTGAAACGAAAGAGGATCATATAATACCTCCTCAAAAAAAGATGAAGTTAGCAAAGGTTATACAAGTTATACATATACTAAAAGAAACATTTACAGCTTAATTTTTTTTTATGTGATTACCAATAAACAGTCAATCTAGCTCAACATTTTTATTCAATTTTTTTTGTTTTGATCAAAGTATATTAATTTCTTACAGATACGGTCAATGGTTGATGATCCCAGGTGAGATGCCTTTTATATTCGTGTTTTATGTATGAAATATTTTAGATTGCATTCTTATTCGAATATTCCTGTTTTTTAGGAAATTACATTCGGATGATATGAAGGAACAAATACGAAATTCCGAAACTTCCAAAGCTGCTGTGATTCAACCAGAATCCAAGTATGATCCGACACTATTACTTGAGTAGCCGTTGTAGATACGCTAGCCTTGTAGAGAGCTAGCGCATGTCTTATTTCTCAGTCTCTTTTGACGTTGTCTCGCATGCTGTAGTTAGGGTTAGGGTTAGCTTAACTTAACCCTAACCCTAACCCTGTCTCACATGTTGCAGTGTATTTATTGCCTATTTGCTGTGACTTCTTCAAAACAATACATTAAAGGGAGATGTGACGCCATTGCTTAAGTAATCGATTCAATTTGTGTTATTTTTAACTCATTTATTGCGATTCTCTTTCTAATTTTTTATTTCTGTTTGTATGAAAGTGTATAATAAGGAAAAAGAAATAAGAAAAAGTTTAATTTTGTAACAATTCATATAGTTACTAAATTGCAATATTTTTACGTCTGTTATCCTGTAAACTGATTGAAGGTGTACAGTAAGTTGGCATGGAATAGAACAACCAAACTAAACAGATCAAAGAAAATACCCAAACTAGCGGATCTAGAATGTAGCAAATACATGCGAAGGAGAGTGAAAATAAAATCATCTTGTACTATTTCTCACTGTCATCACTGTATTTTTGCTCTCCTATGCATGTATTTGCTATATTCTAGTTCCGCCTCTGGTAAGGTAAATTAAATAATTTATATTGATAAGTCGTAAAATAATCATAGACAGTATAGAAGGTTGTCTATATGGATATCAAAACCTTGCTTTCGATCTTCTTAAAAGTTCTTTATATTTTCATTTGCTTTTCAACTTAACTGTTCAATTCTTAATTACAGATTTATGGGATTATATTATTGATTAACAAATTTAATATGTATATACATTACTTTCAGCCCAGCGAAACGGATGATTAATATTAGAGATTATTTTGGAGATGAGTTTGGAGAGTAAGATTTTATTTCAAATAGCTTTGGAATTTAGACATTCTCTTTGTTTTGTTTGTTTCGCTTTCATATTAATGTATTTAAATAATATTGGAATAGCGTATTTTACAGCTTATTATACATTGGATTCTAAATTTGATCGATATGTTAGATATCTAATTTTAGTTGCACATCCCTTACGAAAAATACTTGAGCCTCGAGAAGAAGTTCAGGTTCGGGTTTTTTAATAGTCTGTTAAAATGTTAATAAATAAATAATTTTCTTCTCAACTATTGTCATCACGATCTTCCCTGTAATTTTTGTCTATTTTTCGTTTTACATTTTAGGTATTACAGATTAACAGATGGAATTTCTGGTATTGTTAAAGGGTTTGTTTGTCTCTTTTTTTTTAAAGCAGATTTCATGACAAAATCTTTGCAGAATATTATAATTATTGTTAATAGAGAACATCATAAATCATCATACAACACGTTACAATATGTTATACATATATTCTACATCAAAAAGTAATACCATGCCGCTACAGCTCCAATTATAAACCTCCCGGACCTACTTACTTAACCAACTTAAAAATGATCTTCTGCATCTTTATACTTTATTGGTGTAAACCTAAACATTTATCATCATGATCAATTTTTTGTAAATATACTTTACTTTAGGTTGAGTGTCTTGATAACTCTGTTTTGATAAAATTCATGAATATGATTTTGATTTTCTAACGATTTTTAGGACTACTTATTGGCTAATTTTATAATTTAGTGTATGCATTAGTGTGTCTAAAACCTTCCATTTCCACTCGATCTGACCGTAGTTCTTAGTAAATGAACTGTAAAGATCTGGATACTTTCTGGAGAAATGTAAATTGTATACTATTTTTTAGCTAAACCCAATATAAATTGAAATGGTCTAAACATACAAATTTACATATATTTTTGAATTTTCTTAAAGTTATAGTGCCATTTAAATTAAGAAGTAGTTTTCATCGAAATTAATTTGTCGAAATTTTAATTTTGAGGAAGATCAATGTATGTAATAGTATGGATTATCTTTACTTTGTTATCAATTCAAAGAAAATCACCTATTTTAATATAACAAATTTGACACAGAACAAATTACTGTTGAGCTATTATTAATTAATTTTCAATCAAATATCTCTTTATGATTGTAGAAATCAAGACGATGAATTGAATGAACTCAATGCGTGAGTATTCTCTTTTTACTTTGATATAATATTAAATGATTTAACAATTTGATTGAATTCCACCTTGCTTTAACGTTGCTTTATTTTTAATGGACTAATGTCTTCCTAATTTTAGTAATGAAATCGGCAAATTGGATGAACTTGATCTGTGAGTATTCTCTTTTTACTTTGTTACAAATTTGAACAAATTACCTTTTTGAATCTAACAATTCGATTGAATTCCATCTTGCTTTAATACAACTAAATTTTTAGTTGAGTATTGTTCTCTTATTTTTAGCAATGAAATCGACAAATGGTGTAAACTCGATATGTGAGTATTTTCTTTTTACTTTGTTACAAATTTGAAGAAATTACCTTTGTCAATCTAACAATTCGATCAATTCTAACATCTTGCTTTAACGTTAATTAATTCTTAATGCACTAATGTCCTCCAAATTTTAGTAATCAAATCGACAAGTGGGATAAACTCAATGTGTGAGTATTCTCTTTTTACTATATTACAAATTTGAACGAATTGCGTATTTCAATCTAGCGACTACGGAACACAAGGTCTCGGGTTCGAACCCAGGCCAAGTCATACTAAAGACTCAAAAAAATGGTACTCTATGTCTCCCCGCTTGGTACTCAGCATTAAAGGGTAGGATAGAGGGTAGATGTGAGAAATCCTGGGATAGGAGTCGCGCCCACCCATACAGATCGGGAGATGCTGTTTCGATCGGTAGTAGCGATAAGAAAAGGGAGAAATCGTGTCGGCCTCTACCGCGGTCGACCATTACTTACTACTATTACTTACTAATCTAACAATTTTGATTGAATTTCACCTAGCGTTATCGTTCCTTAATTTTCAGTGAACTAATCTCCTTTTATTTTTAGTAATCAACTAGACAAATCGGATGAACTCGATGCGTGAGTATTATTTTTTTACTTTGTTTGAACAAATTTTATTTTTTAAATTTAAAATTTTCTAATGGATTCTAATTAGGTTTTATTCCGTTTAACTTAAATCAACTATGTTTTTATAATTTTAGTATTGAAGCTGGTGCATTGTATCAACTAGATGTGTGAGTGGTCTATTTTTACGCTATTACAAAATTGAACAAATTGGCTTTTTCAATTAAACATTTTTGATTGTATTTTAATTAGTTTTAGTTGTGTTTAATTTTTCTAATTCTCTCAAAAATATGAACAAATTGTCTTTTCCAATCTAACAATTTGATTGAATTAAACCTTGCTTTAATCCTCATTTATTTTTAATGGCCTATTGTCCTCCCATTTTTAGTAATCAAATCGAACAATTAGATGAACTCAATGCGTGAGTGTTGTATTATTACTTTGTTACAAATTTGAAGGAATTGCCTTTCTTTCAAATTAAAATTTTCAAATGGATTCTAATTAGTTTTAATTCCGTTTAACTTTTCTAATTCTCTCAAAAATAAGAACGAATTGTCTTTTCCAATCTAACAATTCGATTGAATTCCACCTTGCTTTAATGATACTTAATATTTAATGAACTAATATTCTTCTAATTTTAGTAATAAAATCGCCAAATCTGATGAAATAAATGCGTAAGTATTCTCTTTTTACTATATTTGTACGAATTGCCTTTTTCAATCAAACAATTTTGATTGGATTTTATTTACATTTAATTCTGTTTAGTTTTTCTAATTCTTTTACAAATTTGAACGAATTGCCTTTTTTTCAAATTAAAAACTTCAAATGGATTCTAGTTGGTTTTTATTCCGTTTAATTTAAATCATCTACGTTTTTATAATTTTAGTATTCAAGAAGGAGAATCACATCAGTGGGATGAGTGAGTGGTCTCTTTTTACTATATTATAAATATGTACGAATTGCCTTTTTCAATCAAACATTTTTGATTGTATTTTAATTAGTTTTAGTTGTGTTTAATTTTTCTAATTCTCTCAAAAATATGAACGAATTGTCTTTTCCAATCTAACAATTTGATTGAATTCCACCTTGCTTTAATCCTCATTTATTTTTAATGGCCTATTGTCCTCCCATTTTTAGTAATCAAATCGAACAATTAGATGAACTCAATGCGTGAGTGTTGTATTATTACTTTGTTACAAATTTGAAGGAATTGCCTTTCTTTCAAATTAAAATTTTCAAATGGATTCTAATTAGTTTTAATTCCGTTTAACTTTTCTAATTCTCTCAAAAATAAGAACGAATTGTCTTTTCCAATCTAACAATTCGATTGAATTCCACCTTGCTTTAATGATACTTAATATTTAATGAACTAATATTCTTCTAATTTTAGTAATCAAATCGCCAAATCTGATGAATTAAATGCGTGAGTATTCTCTTTTTACTTTGATACAAATTTGAACGAATTTCTTTTTTTAATCTAATAATTTTGATTGGATTTTAATTACTTTTAGTTCTGTTTAGTTTTTCTATTTCTTTTACAATTATGAACGAATTGCTTTTTGCAATCTATTATTTCAATTGAATTCTACCTTGCTTTAATATTACTTAATTTTTAATGGACTATTGTTCTTTTTTATTTTTAGTAATCAAATGAAAATATCGGATGAACTCAATGCGTGAGTATTTTCTTTTTAGTTTGTTTGAACGAATTGCATTTTTTAATGTAATCATTTTGATTTGATTCCAAGTAGTTTTTATTCTTCTTAGTTTTCAGTGAATAAGTTTATTTTAATTAATCGATTTCATGTTACTTAATTTATTTACTCTATCAACCCGTTGTTACTTGTGGTGGCTAACAAGAGATCACTTTTTCTGTTATCTGTTCATCTAATTTTGTATTTTTATATTTCAATTTTGAAAGGTGAGCATCAAAGTTAAGTAATTTCTTATCGTTTTCCTAAATATTAACCCGGGTGATATCTTTTATCATCTAGTCTATTTTTTTTTTGTAGTGGCAAAGAAAAAAGTCGATCCGTTCCTCCATCCTCCACGTATGTCTATTTTAGTTAGAAATTCAAAATTTATTTTTGTCCTGTTATAAATGGGAAAATGGTGGTGGAGATTTTTCTTAGGTTTCTAAAAAATCATAGGTCGTATTATAACACTGTTTATTTGAGTTAAAGAATTTTTCACCTGATCTCCCTACATTTAGGCACAAAAAAATATTTAATTTACTAATCTATTTTTATTTTGTTTGTAGTAATTAACAAGAAAGTCTATCAGTTCGATCCTTCATAATTTTTCAGTTAACAATTTAAAAGAATTGTATGTAGAACGTAAGCGTAGGAAAAAATAAAATATTCCGTGTTTAGCGATGATAAAAGGCTTTTATATTAGTGATTGCTGTTAGATCCAAAATATGTAATAATACTTCAGCTTGTGAAAATGCTTGAAATTAACACATATGTCAATCTTAAGGTTAGAAATCTAATAGGAACTAAGAGAACAATAGTTATGTTTTAGTTTGAATATTCCAGACAAAAAAAGAGGACTTAAACCACTTGAAAAACCGGATTTGAAAAACTGAAACAAAGATGATCCTGTTGCCAATTTTACCGATATAAATTTTTGGTTATGTCATTGAAATAAGAATTAAAAGCTTCAGCAATTTAAATGTCGTTTGATGAACTATTGTCATCCTGAGCAAGGATTTCTCAGGGATTGAATTCACTTATTCAAGAAAAGGTTTGAAGAGTTTCCAAAAGTCAAGACTTTTACCTCTTTCTAAAGTTTAAGGTGGAGTTTAATCAAAGAATCTTTTTCTTGCTTGTTTCTTTAAGTTAAAAACATAGTTTCTTCATTTTCAATAGGCAGCTAAGTCCGAACCTTTCTGCGATTTGAGGTAAATTTTACTGAGTTTGGAGCGTTTCATAATCGCTTTCGAATGTCTTTATCCCCATGAGGTTTTTCATTTCCTCTGACAAGTCGAGATTTACGAGGAGCATGCCTATCGAGAACACTCTCAAATATGGTTTCAAATAATTATATCATTAGGTAATACAATCTAAAAACATAATTTTAATCAAATTTTCCAAAACTGCGATATAAAATATTTAGCGGGAGAAGTTTGGAGTAGGTACTTTTAAGATCAGTGGGAATCAAACGATGAAAGTCGCCGAGGCCAGTATGTAAAGTACAGATATGCTAGATACTAAACTTCTGATTTTCCAGTATCAGATCGATACAAGAGCCATTAGGCGACTTAAATCAGGTTTTGGCTTTCATGTGCTAACGTTTGACTCTAAGAAATTAACCAGCTTTTGTGAATCAGGCTCCCAATTGAAATCTCCCGTAATAATACAAACTTTGTAATGACAAAAAAGTATCTAAGATAATATCTAAGTTTTCTAAGAAATATTCAATGTCCTGAGTTGGTTGGTTATAGATAAAAAATAGCAGCTACTTACTTTTGTTTAGAGGAATTACAAAAGCAATAATTTGGATATCCTGGGTTAAATTTAGATTAGATATCTAAACAAAAGGGAGTTTTGTATCTGCAATGCTAAACTACAAATGAATTATCAATTTTGCTTTCAGCAATTGCCAGGATATATTTAGGATATATCCATATTATCACTTAATATGGAGGTTTTCGAATTTATTTCTAATAGAACTACTGTTTAGATAACCTAGAATAACATTCTTGCTTTGCTAGAAAAAGTATTTATGTCATAACGTAAAATTAGATTTAACACTCTCAAAGTGAGTTGCTAAAGAGACAATTTTAAAAGTAAAAAAAAAAATTATAATTGATTAAAATGTATCTTTCATCAATGGTATGGCACTAAACCTTACTCAATTAGTTCGTTTTAATTCAATTAAAACATTCTAAAATTATGTTCTTGTCATTAAAATGCTGACATCATCGGTCCCGTTGCTTTTGGGTGTGTCTCTGTTAAAAAAGAGTTTTAACTTGAAGATTGACATATGTGCCAAGTTTTATGGTTTTTCACAAACTGAAGTTTGTTATGCTAGCAGCGCTCACTGTATTTGCTTGATATAAATATTGTTTATTTTTGCAATGATCTTTTTTATTTATTATCAGCCGTCGTGTTAAAAAGAAATGCCCGCAATGCCTGCAATGCTTCTTCGACCTTCCTCTACATATGCGGGAAGAGCATAATTGGTTTTCTTCCAGCTCAAAAAATGTGTCAGCAATGTTTGGTTTGCGAAAAAAAAAACAAGAAAACAAAAGAATCCAAATACAAGCATTATTTGAAAATTTGCTGCTTTGAAGGATGCTATAGCGTCACAAAAAACCCTGGCGAACACCTCAGGTCCCAAAAACACGGAATAAAAACAGACGATCCAGAATATAAAACACTCGTGAGATCGTTTAAGCGTTATGATCCCTCGCTTTTAAAGCATATAGAGATTACTGAGTCCCCCAAGAAATCCTACGGCGTTATAAAAAAAAAGAAATCAAAAACAAGAAACACGATGTGCTCTGTTTTGCCGTTCGTACCTTTAGAAGAAAATAGTGACAACAACGATAATAATGACAGCGATAATAATGACCTGGTGTAGTCGTCAACATGACCATACAAGAATTTACATCAAAATCCTTTGTAAATAGCGACTTATACCACGTCCCAGTTTGGGACCATAAAACAGTTGAAGCCTACGGCCCAGCTCCAGTATTATTAAACGGGCAACTATATAAGAAAATGTTAATCTTTGCTAACATTGTTCGCCCTAAGTTGAAAGAAATTAAATCTAATGCGCTCTTTTTATCATGGAGTGGTCAACAGCTGCAGTCTTCTGACCCCTCTAAATTTCTTCATACTGTCTGGGAACAGAGTGGAAATTTTTCTGGCAGAGACTTGCCCAAGAGGCTGACTATGAACCATATCCGAAAGTCAGCTTCTACAGCAGCACGTAAGGAAAATAGTTCTTACACGAAGGAAATTGCTATCACCATGGCGCACAGTGAAAAAACAGCCAATACACATTATAACTTATACGAGCAACAACTTGCTAGTGCTACGGGTGCAAAGCAAATTCAAACACTTTTCAGAAAAGCGCCAACACCGATACAGAAAACTCCAACTAAAAGAAAAAAGTGGTCAGAGGAAGAACTTTCAATTTTAGAAGAAGAAATAGCCAACAACACGCCCATTAAGGAAATTAAAGTGGCAGCTTCCCCCCGTCAAATATATGATAAAGTACGGAAAATCAAGGGAAGTAATCAATCTGTAAGTATTATAAAAGAATAAAAATAACTTTAAACGGCAGTCATTTTTATGGATACTTTTCTTCAACTATAATCCAAATATTTGCCCTGATGCCAATACCTTACTTAGCCTTCCTATTAAAATTCGCAGATTTCTGATATTTTTTTATCTTTTTGACGGCTAAGAATATGTTTAAAGAGTATTTTTTTTTTTTGCTATTTTTTATATCAACAGACAGTTGGACGAGTCAGTTTGTGGTCGATTAAAGATGTCACTACCCTCCGCGACATTGGCAAAGAACTGATTGAAGAAAAGGTTTCCCTAAATGAACAACGTCTTAGCTCTTTAGGTTATTTGTCGGAAAAATATTCGACATCACAACTACGAACAAGACTTACTCACGAACGAACACTTTTTAAAAAAATGAAGAAGGCGGAAACAATTTAGGATTTAGTTTTTTTGTCTTCTGTTTTTGTCTTCTGTTTTCGTCTTACATTTACTTACACTTTTACATTAATTGGACCTCTATTAGTAGGGTTTCAGGTCATAAAAGAATCATGGGAAATCGACAATAAGACAAAAGAATAATATGGATAGTTCTCATATACAATCGTTTAAATCTTTAGCATTGTTCTAAAATCTTTACAGATCTACTTAGCGGTGACTTTCTGTAGTGATCAGATGTAATATTGACAGTAACTTTTTAATGGAGAGAGAAATAGAGAGAGTTTCTTGCCTCATGTACCACTATTTGAATAACAAACCCTGGAAGAACTAAAATATATAAAAGATTGATAAAAATCAAGTTTGGCGAAAATAAACGTTTTTAGTCTATTTTAGTTCAAGTTACCCAGGTTTTTCACATTAGTGAATGTTAGTAATAATGTGGCATACTAAGCAATGATCGTTCAGTGGACAAATTGAAAGGAAAGAAAAAATGCTTTCAGAATAGTGTGGTATTCGAAAAGGCTTCACGCTTCAAAAAAACGTCAAAAATTAGATATACTTGCCAGTATCCGACGACAATGCCTTCCTGCCACCATTATTACCAATTATTCAAAGTTATTTAGGGATATCTTCTTTTTAGTTTTGTAAATATTTTAATAAATATAAAAAGTACATCCGGGCTTAGTTAATTTTTGGGTTTAACCAATTTTAACTCAATCGATAGGAACTCATTAATCCCTTTAAGTGATAGTCTCTTTTTGAAAATCGATGCTTTGAATGTTAAAATTCCATATACAAGTTCTATGTTGGAAAGGGAACTAACCAATCTTCGACCTTAATTTTCAAGTTGACAATTCTTGGGGTGTTTTGAGCCCTAAATCTAGTAACACATAGGGCTTAGTGTTATGATCTTTTTAGGAAAGTTTTAAACTACCTCTAAAATTCTTATGACATCAGCCTTTTTAATGCCCCAACAAAACCACCATAAATGGCCGCAATTTTTTATATAAAAAAAACATGCATTGTTATTCTTATTGATACAAGTTTAAATAAAAGGTCATACCAGAATAATCTTTCGAAGCTAAAAAGAAACAGGCGTAACCACGTTTTAAGGAAATTTATGTTTTCGTATGTATAAAGCGTACAAGGAGAGGAGAGCGCACGTACGTTCTAAAAAATAAATCTAAATTTAAGCAATATAGTCATAGTAAAAGATGTGTTTTGTTTACATGATATACCACAATTATTTTCTAGCTTTCATTCCTCATGATATATGCAAAACAACTAAAATTTAACTTTAATTTTGGCTAAACCGAACTAACTTCAACTAATGTAATAATATATTACCGTCTATACGGCATTCTGATGTTTTGTATTTCTGATGTGATGTATTCTGATACTCCTTGAGAATAACCGATGAAGCACAGCGTCCAACAATTGATGCAATCGTCTGTGTTATTTGATTTATACTGACTCTTTTTTGTGAAACTTATCTTTCGCCACGAATATTTTTGTCCTAAATTATGAATAACACCTTTGTTAACAAGTCAAGAAAATTACTCCGAACTACACTTTCCTGGAGTGAAAAAAGTGAGTTTATGGAATGTCTTCGCTAGGCGCAAAAGTGACATTAATATATTCTCAAAAAGATTTGTGCTCACCTTTGTACACCTATGCATTTAGTAGAGACCAGGCTTTATAGAGAACGCAAAAGCCTTAAAAGTTTAGAATAGCATTAAGCTTCTTGTTCGATATTTTGAAAACAAATTTGTCGTCATGATGGAGACTTTGTCATGAACACATATTTAACATATCAAAATGTACTGTGGTTGTCCTCTCTAGTCAATCTTGCAATATAAACATACATAAAATTGTGCCAAATTTCTTAGTAATTCTTACGGAATAAAATGCTAACGACTTCGGGCATAAATCTGCACTTAGGTCTTCTTTATCTTTCAATTTGGGTATGCTACCATCCCAAAATAGTAGTATTAAGCAAGTATCTTACAAATAGAAGATAGCCACATTTTTCTTTGTCATTTGGCTAAGGTTATGGTGTTTAAGGCTTTGATGATGTACACATTTCGAATTTTGCTAGAGAATTCCAGTTTGCTTTTCTGAAAATTATAGAATTTTTCTAGTTTATTTGATTTGTTTTCAAAGTATATATTTTTTTAGTCTAAAACTTGAATTTCAAATGAAAATCCCGCGTAAATTATTATATAAAAGGTATTTTGTAACAACAACTTTTGTGGGAATTTAATTTGTTGGATGATTCTCTTTCTGCAAAAACTTGCGCCTATTCTACAGATTTTAGCCTTATTATTTTTCAAAATTTTTGTCATCAAAAAATACCTACTAAACAACTAGAACTAGCACCAGAAAATTTTGAGATAAAACTTGGGTGACAAAAGTTTTGGATTTCTATTCTAATACGTATGAAAATTTTCTTATTATGGGTGATTTTAATGAAGAAGCTGGTCATTGTGACATGAAAAAATTTATGTCATCTTTTTCTTTAAATAGTCTAATTCATAAACCAACATGCTTTAAATCAAAAGACGGTAGGTGTATAGACCTAATCTTGACGAATAAACCCAACTGCTTTCAAAAGAATGGATTAATTGAAACGGGAATAAGCGACCACCATCATTTGATCTATAGCATGTTCAAATCTCACTACAAAGAAGTTCCTCTTCAGATCATAGAATATAGGTCATTTAAGAATTTTGTTGTGGAAGATTTCCGTAGAGATCTTATTTATCATTTATATCGTGAAATTTCTGATTTTGAATCTTTTAATAGTATTTTGGAAAGTTTTCTGGATGCTCACGCTCCGAAAATGAAACGAGCAATAAGAGGAAATCTTTGCCTTATGTTACCAAAGCTCTTCGTAAAGCTATTATGGTTCGTTTATCTCTTAAGAACAGGGCAAATAGAACAGGAAATCCGGATGATTACCTTAAGGGAAGAAATTTTCGCAGGAAGAATTTATTATGCCTCGAATTCGCGAAATTAAATTCTCGTGAAAAATTTAGATTTTCTAAATTCGGGAAATTAAATTCTCGCGAAAAAATTAATTTTTTTCAAATTTGCGAAATGAAACTCCCGCAGAAAAAATGTTTTCTGAATTTTAAACTCACTGCCAAGAAAATCAATATTGTTTTCATCATACCAAATTGATAAGAAATATTTAAAACCATTTACAAACGACAGAGTGGATTCAGATGGGTAGAAATTTTGATAGAAA
>JAUEKX010176439.1:0-11027 GCA_031834005.1 Dendronotus venustus
TCTTAGAACAAGAGTCTGAAGAGTGTCGAAAAACTCTTCTAAACTGTCAACGGACAACTTATAAATAGTCATGTTGACTTTTCTTTAGAAAGAGGAAATTCTTTATAATGATTCAAAGTATACAAGACTCGCAACAAGGAAACCCATAACGTGTATCAGAGGAGGATTTAGATTTACTCGAAAGCATCATACTTTCGCATTTACTAAGAGCGGTAGAAAAAAATGAAAAATGACCCCAAACACATGGGTAGGAGAGCGTAAAGACCATTAACTGCTGTTTAATATTAATGGGATTTAAGTTTCTTTTCACTCTCCTTCACCTTGAATACACAAAATATGAGTTACTGTTCATATCAATCTTAATATCAATCGATTGAAGGTTGAAGGTTTCAAAAAAGGTAATAACTCTGTAGTTGTAAAAGTTTCTTAGTTTTTGAAAATTATACATGTAGGTTTCTTATACACAGGTTTATTATAAAAACATACGTTATACCAATACTTTCTTATTCAAAGTAAGGAATATTCTGTCCAACAAAATTATGCCCAAACCAAAAATTCAAAATTTGGTTATTGGAATAAATTTATACCAAATCTTGAATATTTTAGAATTTGACAAAAGTATTTCATCGGATGAAAGTGACGAACGAGTATCGCCATAAGTTATTACGCTTTTTTTAATAAGAATTTTTATTACTATTAATGCCGAGATGATTCAATATGATCAAAATTCTATTCCTTCAGACTATAAAGACTGCAATGAAAAATTCACACCAAACAGTCAAAATATGGCAAAAATTTCGTCACACACAAAGTTTTGCCCAGCAAGAATTTCAAATTTATTTTTTTGGAACATTATCATACTGGATTTTAAATACTTATTTAAAATATGTAGGAGTTTAACAATTTGTCGAACAAAATAGGCAAATCTATTCGAATTATCCTAAAATTTAACAAGGAAATGTCGATGATAGCAGTAGCTGTCGAAACGTCGTCAAAATAAAATTTGCTTGTTCATGACATGATAAATCTCAAACTTAAGGAAATGTTAGTTTAATGTTATATTGATTAAACCTTTTTGAAACCTTCGACAATCAATCGAAGAAGATGACATGGACAGTAAATAATGCTTTTGTGTATATGACGTCATCGCATTGCAGGCCAAATACTTACCTTTCAAATATTCAGACTAACTCTGATTTTTTATAAAAAACTCTTATTTTTCTAAAGGAAAAATCAAAAACTAAATAAGAAATATTTATAATTAAAAATATGGTAGTTCAAAACCGTTAATAAGAAGGCTTGAGAACTAGGCCTTGTTCTAACGTCATGTGCTAGCTTATAAACTTCTTATTGACCTCTCATACTAATTGGGAAAGTACGTCCATACAACGTAAAGATAAATCAGTTAAAAAAAACAAAGACATTTAAAAAAAGTCTGACGAAATAAATATTACTCTGACGTCATGATTATGTAACAAGATAAATTCTGCTTTTTCTCTGTTGTAGAAAATAAGAAGTTTTTTCTCTTACGAACAATAAATCAAATTCGAAAAGAATAACTAAACAGAATATTATAAATCATTAAATAAATATTTATTATGTACCATAACATAATGCAATGCCAAAATAATAATACAATCCAGTACACAATATTGGCTGCTAAAAGTATTAAGAGTCCTTTTACTTTAAAACTAGAAACAAACAACTTTTTTCAAAGAAGATTTCCACATAGCTTGCTAGATAGTAAGCAATGCACTTGTCATTTATAATACTGTATTCAGTATTAGCGTTGGCAATGTTAATCAAAGTTATTTTTTTTCCTTGATAATATATGACAAGCACAACGATTGCTTCTTTTTTTAGCTTCTTTGATTTCATCACTGTCTATCAATATGTACCTACGCTTACACAGGTTCCTTCCATTTCTTGCTCTTCGTTCGAAAAGCTGTTTCGTTTTGCATTTTTGCAAAAAAATGATTTCAAGTATGCTAGACAACTCGGTTTAAGCCCAATGTGTATGAAAGGTACCGCCACAACGATGGTTATCCAGAACATATTGCTCACGTAAGCTAAACTAGATCTGTCTTTCGACGGCAGATTCATGTCAAGGTCAATATAAACCATATTCATAATTAACTCCAGAAAACAAATGATACCAACCAAGACCAATTGTATTATAATTAATCGACCAGTCGAATCGATTATAGTGCGATTCAGCTTTTTATTGGCCCATAGAATTCGAATAAAAATTGATACAAGCACGATTGGCTGCATAAGGAGTGCTAACATATTTGTTGCAATATTGATCCGAATTTGATACGTTATTCGAATTTTAGTTGTAAAATAAAATACTTGAAAACAAAAGATTATTAACCAAGTTATTATAATTGCGATTTTAATTCGGGTGCGTGTGACCAATGATTCATATTGAAAGGGTTTGAACACAGCTACAAAGCGTTCAATAGCTAGAAGGGAAACTGTAAACATGAGCTCTTTGTAAAGTATACAGTTCACTAGGAACAAAATTCTCTCGCAGTTTGTGTCGTGAGTCCCAGAATCCTCTTCGCTTATGATATTTTTTATCCATAATGCAATGAAGCATGCACAGTGCATGATGGAAGTTAAAGCCATGTTTAATAACAATAAGTTCAATTCCTTGAGGCTATCCACTTTCATCAGTACTCCAGTCAGTAAAATTGAAAGCACAAAACCGAATATAGATACCGTCAAGGCAACTATTAAGAACTGATAATACATTTTTTTTGATTTGCTTTCGTTTTTTTCTTTGTTTCATGAATAACGAAATAATTATGTTGAGATAAAAAACTCACTCAAATTTTTAACTCAATGCTCTTAGATCAAGTGTCGAAAGAGCGTCGAAAAAAACTGACATAAACTGTCAACAAACGATTTAAATAGCCATGTTGATTTTTCTTTAGAAAGAGGAATTTTTTTATAATGATTCAAAGTATACAAGACTCGCAACAAGGAAACACATAACGTGTATCAGAGGAGGATTTATATTTACTCGAAAGCATCATACTTTCGTATTTGCTTAGAGTGGTAGAAAAAGATGACCCCAAACACATGGGCAGGAGAGCGTAAAGACCGTGAACTGCTGAGAAATATTAATGGATTAGTGTTTTTTTCACTCTCCTTCACAGATGTTGCTTGCCCTTTAAATCAGATCAGATATACGTTATGCATTTTTTTCATTGCAAGTTCCGTGCATTTTGAAGCATTATATATTTTTCTCTTTCTTAATAAAAATTCAACGTGACAAGTTACTCACTGTACTTTGACAGTTGAAGTGAGTGATTTGACACCCTTCAGAATTCACTTCTTTTATGTACACGTTTCACGTTTTCCTATAGATAAACGCTTTAAATGAAGTATTTGAAAGACATAAGTATTTAGTAATGCAATGACCTCACATACACAAAAAATTTATTTACTGATTTACTGCTCATATCATCTTCTTTTATTAAAGTTTGAAAGTTTCCAAAAACGTTTCTTATTCTAGAAATATTCATAACCATAAAGTAGTAAAGGTTTCTTAAGCTTTGAAGATTTTACATGTAGTTTTCTTATAAACAGGTTTCTTATAAAAAGTATACGTTATACCAATACTTTCTTATGGGACTAAAGTAACGAATATTCTGTCCAATGAAAATTATACCCAAACCTAAAAAATATTTAAGTGGCTATTGGATATTTTCTTAGTATTTTAAAAAAATGAATAATGAAAACTTAAATGAAAAGTATGAAAAACTTAAAATTTCTCGATTCAGTGGTGACGAGACCAAAGTAAAGAGATTTCTGCACGTTTTGAAAGTTCTCAACCATAACATTCAAAAACTATCGTAAGTTATCCAAAGAAGTTTAAAATTTGGTTTTTGGAATAATATTATACCAAGTTTTTAATATTTAAGAATTTGACAAAACTATAAAAGTGATTCCAAAAATATTTTGTCGGACAAAAATGACGAAAATTTAGTCCTATATTACAACGAGGTTGAGTTAATTAAATGAAAATAAATGGCCACACCCTATTATAATTGTAATGTGAAATTTCACTATATTTTGAGCACTTCTAGTTGTCTGTTTCAAGTTTCTATATATTTCTATATTTTTGTATTTTGTCTGTAATTTATCAAAGATGATGATAACAATTTGTAGAACAAAATGGTAAAATTATTGTCATCGAGATGTTGAAAATTTAAGTCCTGTAAGTACAGGCCATTAGTTTGATGTTACATTGATTTCATGTTTTTTTAAGAAACCTGTTTACAAGAAACCTACGTTTCTTGTATCGAAACGTAGACTATTTCTAAAATAAGAAAAGAAACCTTTTTGAAACATTCGACTATCAATTAAAGAAGATGATATGGACAGTAAATCATGTTTTTGTTTACATGACATCATCGCACTTTTAGATTTCTTATAAAAAAACGTTGTACTAAGACGTTGGAATGACGTAGCAATAATGTTGGTCACGTGCCGGATTATAATCTTCACATATTAATGGGGAAAGTACGCCCATACAACATAAAGATGGATCAGCTTGTAAAATAGGATCATTTCAAAAGAGCTGACGAAATAAATATTACTCTGGCGTCCATTGTTCATTGTTGCTGTAACGTCATGATACGTATGTATCAAGATAAACTCCAAAATTGGCAAAAACATTCTTCAAATGTACTTTTTTCTTGCTATTGTTTCTTATTTTTTTCTTACGGATAATACATTGATTTCGATAAGAATAACAAAACAGAATATTATAAACCATTAAGTAAATACAACCATACCATACCATGGTGCAATGTCAAAATTAATAAAACAATCCAGTAGACAACATTGGCTGATAAATAGATGTGGCTTTTTCTAATTTAAGAGAAGAAACAAATAAGTTTTTACAGGAAATCTCAGCATAGCTTACTAGACAGTAAACAGTGCATTTCTCATTTACATCCCGAATTGAAATTGTGTCATGAAATTGTTTTTTATTTGTAAAAAAACGAAAAGCTTTTTTTCTTTGATACAATCCATCGATTTACAAAAATACACAAAAAACATCATTAAATAAATATCAACGACTGTTGCAAGATGATCCCAAGGTACAAAACAATATAAACAATCCAGTGGAAAGCTATTGGATGCTAAATATTAATTTGAGAGCTTTACCTTTCATGCGTAGATTTGAACCAGAGTCAAATTCTCGAATTCAAAGGAGCAAATCTCAAAAATACGTCAACAGTATTGTCGAAAGTAAAAGGAGATGGGCAGATTAGTAGATAACTTTGTGGTTTAACAAAATAAGAAGGAATTATGTGGATTAAGGAGATTGTGTTTTTGAAATGTTACGAACAATTTGTCAATATAAACTTCAGAATTGACAATTGCTTGTGGTTAGAAAGCAAGGATATGGTGAATCAAAGTTCAGTAATAGCAGATCTAATTAGAACGAATTCAAGGAACACAATCACAAGCACCTCTTTATGTGAATCTATTGAGCCATCTTTTGGAGATGCATGCTTTAGTTTTTAGTATAATCGCCAGTGCGGTGTCTATCATTGGCATGTTGACATCTTGCATTGTTGCCATCATCCTGAGGTCAAGTGACCACACAAAATCAAATTTGATTCTAAACATTCTATTGGCGGTTTGCTTGTCGGAGAACGTAGCTTTCTTTCTGCTGTGGGGAAATATGTTCATTTTTACGGAACCGAAACTTCAACTCACTATTGGTAGACTCATGGCTATAATTTGTACTGGAATTTATCAAATGTTTGTTTTCAGTTTGGTCGCCATGACGACAGACCGCTTTATGGCCTTCTCCAGACCTTTTCGATACCGTAATATCGTCACTCGAGGACGTATCCTCACCTTCTTCAGTGTTGCAGCAACTTTGACGGTAGCGATACGTATCCCGTTTTTAGCCGCGTGGTCGATTAGCTTGAGTTCAATGTTCAAGATTGACATTGTTATGGAAACGCTTTTCTTACTTCCACAACCGTTTGTTTACATCTCTATATACAAAAAATGGAAAGCGAAAGTGAAAGTGCAGACTCATAATCCCCTCGATCAGGAATCCCAAAAACGGAGGCATAATGAGTACCGGATTTTCATGCTTCTTTCCGTCATTCTGTTTGTGACTTGTTTGGGACAGATTTTTTCGGACGCCCTTCACGTGGCTGGCGAGCTGTCGCGATCGAACTCGACAATTCTAGGATACATCAGCAATGCATTATGGATCTTTATCATTTTCATTACGCCTCTGTGTCACGTGTTCGTGAGGCCGAAAGTACGAAAGAAAATGCGCCATTTCAGAGAGTCCTGGAGATCAAATAACTCTCGTGTTTATTTTGTGCGATCTTCGAGAACATTCGAGTTAAATCGAATGGTAAAACCGAGTGTCTTCATTCATAACTCGAATTCTGCAGATCAGCAATTGGTGCGCCAATCTAAATACTTTGCTACACCCATAGAATCTAAAGGCATAATTCAGCCATATAACTAGCCCTGTTAGTCCGTAATATATCCATTATTCACAACAAATAACAAACCATATTCTGCGTTCTGCATACTATATCAAACAGCATTCATATATACACCATAAATGACAAGAAACTACAGATAATGTAAAATTCTAGAAATAATTGTAAGTTAGAGGTGTGTAGGAGAGCAAAACAATGAACTGATGAGAAACACTACAAGATAATTGTTTTTCACTCTCCTTTGCAGATGTTGTTTGTGGAGAATGCAGTTTGTGGATGTAGGCAGTTATTCTATTACTCCACATCCTGCAGTTTATGACTACTTTTACTACTTCCATCAGCATAATTCAATCATCAAGGTTCTACACCTCTTCACAAGGGAATCTATCATCAACCAGTTTACCAAACAGACTATAATAAGATGCTTATAGAACTTGATAACCTAATTTAATGAGCGTACAAGGGAATTCCCAGAAATTAAATGAATTACATATTTATCAATAATTATTATGTTTATTGTATGTTCGAATTGTTTATTTATTATACAAATTTATTGTATAAATATCGAGATCGCTCTACAGGAATCGCGAATCCAACTATTGCGAAAAAAAATGATGTTAGCTATTGAATTTTTTTTCATCTGTTATTTTAGATCATCGTTTTAAATCTCTTGCCAATACAGCAAGTCATTGAAACATTCTAACAGTGTTTGCTTTAACATGACCGGGGGGTGCATACACAATTTTCTTTCGATCCCGTTTGATTCCAGTAGGTCGATTTCCCTCTAGCTAAGAAATTATCTCGACGTCTGACGTTTTTAGACAAAGGAACATATTAGTACGAGATCGCATACTTTATTTTTCCGATGTCGATAATTTAAAGAAGAGATCGTTTTAGATCTTTAAGTTAGAAAGGATATGTTCTTCATTTAGAAATACGATGAATGAATATGATCCACACTATTATGCAAGGTTATAGATTCGGTTTTACACACTTTCTGCATAAACGTGCGACCAAGCAATAAACAAAGTAACAATTAATCTCGACAAAGAAAATCTTCAACCACCATTATCAACCATTGTTTGTTTAATAAACAAAGCAATTAAAAGGTCATAACTTTAGTGTGTTCGGGCATGCGTGGTTGCAACTGCGTCTATGATATAAGCCTGGAGGAGGTCATTGGGTATGTTTTTGCATTCAACCTTGATCTTCTGATCACATGTGTTGAGTTTCAACGCTTGAGTTTATGACCTACCCAAGGAACATTCAACAATAAAGCAGAGACAAAAAAATTAAAGCGAAATTTTATTTTATTTTATTTACTAACTAAAATATTTCAGGTGTGGTTTTGATAAAAATTTTGATAAAGATTTTTATAATTTTGAAATATTAAATTCATCTAATACTTAAATATATGTTACAGAAGAATATGTAAGAAGAAATTTCATTATGATGTACTGAATGAACATACTCTATATACTATGAAATGCTGAATGCCAAAAAATAAAAAAAAGAGAGAAATAGAAAATGGGATATTTGTGTAAACAAATTTAATACTTCCTGGTATTTCTTTTGCTTGTGGTTTGGCGTTTTAGTATTTACTGCGCACGCGTATTAGATTACTAATATTATGCCTGCATTACATCTTGATTTAAAGAATATTGGTTTGTATGAGTACGGTGAGAAATAAATTCATATATAATATTTAATGAATGATCTGATACGATGTGATAAGTTAAATGTAATTTTACTCTCCTTCGCAGATGTTGCTATATCTCTAGATTCACCTCTGTTTGAGGAAAGCCAAAATAAAGAGAATTTTTTTGTGTAGAACACACCGCATGCTCCTTGGGTGCAAGTTGACCGTGTGGCGTGGGGGTCGGGCGTTACGAGGGTGTGCTATCATCATGATTACTGATGATATATCGTGAGTTAACGTTTGTCTATAAACAAAAAAAAATCGGATTTGATGGAGTTCGTCAGAAATCAAAAACAAAAAAGAATAATATGATGAACACTCCCAGAGGCGGAGGAGGGTCTTTATTATCTACAAAGGAAAGTGAAAAGACAATTTAATAAGAATGCTTCTCAATAAAAAAAATTATCTTTTTGCTCTCCTACACATGTTTGGCGTCCTCAAGATCTGCGTCTGACTTCTGATCTCCCAAAAGATAAAAAAAGACAGGGATCGCGGCAAAAAAAGTGGAAAAATGTCGCCCAATCAAACTTTTTGTATCTCAAACTTCTCTCAGACCTAATTGAAACAAATAGAAATAAAACACTAGAAAAAAAAAACGACATAAAAACAACATGTAACTTAAAGGTCTTTCTCTTTAAAAATGCCAAAAACGTTTTTGCGATCAAGTTGCAAACTTACAAAATCATTTTCTACGTCAATTAATGACATCGTACTTTGGATTACCTTCAGATTGTATTCAGACAAGATTGACTATAAGAGTTTAATCTTTTTAGTCCCATTCCTGAGTGTATTCATGTTTTAAGTCTTCTTAATAACAAAAACGATCTATCTGGTGTCGCAGAAGTTGCGCCTTTTACTAAAACAATCCTAATCGCAGTAACTACATTTTTTAACAAAACACGTTTTTCCTGCGGGATGATGACTTTGACCACATCTTCAAAATTGATAGGCGAATAATCGAAAATAGCAGGAAGAAGTTGAAACTCTGCTTCCAGTGATTCTTCATCGCAGTCACCTTTAAAATTTGCTTCAAGTACCTTCAAGAATCGGATAATGCAATAATAAATAGTGCAAAATATGATCTGTATGAACTTATTATATGCATTGGATTATTCTATGAAATTGGAAAGGGAGAGAACATTTGTAAGAATAAACAAATGGACCTCTAATAATGGAAATAAAATTAGGCCTGGATAGACTGGATTTCAGTCGTTCGAGATTCTACCCAGTTTGATTTCTTACCTAGGAAATATTATTGCGCATGCGCTTTTTAGGTTGCCCACGTGGTGAAAAAGAAAATATATTCTTTAATTTCCAAATAAAATATAAAAAACTAACGAAAAAGATTTCTCGCACAATAAATACGTTGCATGCACGATGTATGGACGTTACATGGACGTTCATACGATTTAAAAGTTGAAACGACGTCGTAACCTTTTGGGCAAATATAATCGTACAAACAATTATTGCCAAACGAAGTATAGATCACACAGATGGATCTTAATATTACTAGAATTTTAGAGAAATTATAGATTTTTATATCGGGTTACGAATATAAACATCCGTTTGAAAGATCTGTTGTTGATCAGTATTTAATGTTTCAATATCTATTGTTACTGATATGTTTTTGATTTCCGAATTTTTTTTCTTAATAGCTGTGCAAAAGGGAAGAACTCTAAAGTCTCCATTAGAAGGATCTGTGGTTGACCAGTTGATTGGTCTCAACAGCTCGTTGTTTCATCAACATCAACAACACCACCAACAACATCACCAGCAACTGCCTTTCAACGAGCAACATTTCTATCAGAAAAATCACCAACTCCAGCATCATTATCACCAACAGCAACAACAGCAACAACAACAACAGTTTAGACGGAATGAAAACATTGCAAGGTGAATATGTAGCATTATAGAATCATATTTTTGTTATAATCGGTTAACTAGTTATAACTAGTATATAACTATAACTTTTGATCACTTGACAATAACAGTTAATGATTAGGGTCCTAATGGAATAGATTTAAACTTGAATGATGATAAATATGTAACGTTTAAGCCAACACATCACTATTCAAAGCTATTGAAAGTTGGACTTGCATGTAAACTGTCAAATCTGAGTTTTTTTCCAAAAAAGTTCACAATATTACAATACTTCCTGAATAAATCCCATTATAGATTCTCGCAGCAACAACTGCAACAGCAGCGACAACAGCAGCGACAACAGCAGCAACAACAACAACAGCGAGAGCTATTCCAGCAGCACCTGGATAAAACAGCGCATATTAATCGAGCCATAATAACATCACTAAACAACTCCACTCCATTATCAACAGATAACAGCAATCATGTTTCGGAGTTACCAACTAGGTTGCTGATAAACAGTATAGAGTGGGCAAGAAATGTACCTTTCTTTAGCGGTAAAAACCTCTCTATTTTCTCTCTATTTCGAATCTTTCTATATCGAAGGTCGTCAAAACCGACAGAAAACTTTGTTTAAAAGTTCATTACACAATTTTGTGCTATTGAAGTTCTACAATAATGGATATAAGTTGTGTCATAAATCCCTTTTTGTATTTCAAAAACTACGACTCCATGGTTTTGGCAAGCCCCCTCCCCCCAATATCAAGGTTTGCTAGTGGAATACCCATGGTAAAAATTGGATTTTGAAATTGAATGCTAGGGGGCTCTGTCGATGTAAATAAAGAGTTTCACCAAATTTTTTTTTCGATGATTGTGGAAGTGGAAATTTCAAAAGTGGAGCTATGGCCGAGTGGTTAAGACACTCAACTCGTAACCTGCTGGTCAGGGGTTCGAGTCCACTGCCGGTCACA
>JAUEKX010176550.1:0-11027 GCA_031834005.1 Dendronotus venustus
TTTTACATCCGTCTCCGATGGGATGAGAAAAATCGTGTAAAGAGTCTTTTCCAAGGACTCAACGTCGGGCCAGGTCGCATTCGAACCCTCGACCTTTCGATCCCAGGCAGATACACTGACCACTAGGCTGCCGACGCCACCTTAAGCGCTGGCTTCTCTATATTAATGTAAATAATTGCTCATCTGTTCTATTCATAATCTCCTTTCGGGGTTTAGTTTTATACAAGCCATATTTTTTTAATGGCTTAGCTGTGTGATATCGAGTCTTTATGATAACTCAAATGTGTTAGAATAGGCATCAAACCAATCATGTTGAATCTCTCTTCTAATCTACAGCATTGAGGAGGAGTGGGTCCCTAAAGAAGGAGATCATGTGACTTACAAGACCATTCTAATTCCGCCCAAAATGGAGAAGCTTCAAGCGGTACATGTCCATATCACTCATCTTAAGCCTGGCGTTATTCATGAAAAATGGGACTGTTAATTTTACAAAACTAGGACTAGGAAAGCAATTTTACAAAGCAATGGGTTAAACTAGCACTAGGAAAGCAATTACGTTCACCATTGTGAGTTAATTTATCATCAGGCCTATCTTTTTTCATCTTAACTAAGTGAGTAATATTTTTTTATATTAAATCATATTCAATTCAGGTATGATCAATACTACACAGGTTATTTGTTGACATGACTGATTGCAGTAAAAGAATTTGTTTGCCATTTGTGAATATTTTCCACACCAAAGAAGATAGATTGGTGTTGCTTTTTAAAGCGGTATCAATTTGGTTGAAAATGTTATCATATTGATTGCGTGATGAATGATTTATGCTGTTATATCATTTGTCAATTTTTCTAATGGTCAACAGTCTTCAAATCTTTTTTCTTATCTATTATTTTTTACTGTTATTCAATTTCATTGTAAATTTCCTTCTCAGCGACTATTGTGGTCTAAAATCAATCTTGGTGAGAAGCAGTAACAGTTAACAACAAAATCTACAATACCTATTGAAATTCAATTCAATTACAAAATACAATGGAAAGAAACGTAAGAGAATTTTAACAAATAACACTTCAAATTGTTTTGAAATGATCTCCTTAACCAGTACTAGATAAAACATTGTTGTTTCATTAATTACATCATCACAGTGCATTCCTTTACAGACTTGCCAACCATCCCGAAATTTACGAGACTGCCCCGGGTTTTGGGTTTCTACTAATCAGATAATTTTTTTTTTTTAATTCCCCTCTACAGGTTTGAAATATTTACATTAATGTCTATGCATAAGATATTTTGCCTACGCTTAGGAAATTTTGCTGAGAAAGAAATCTGCTAGTATTAACGCTCACATTTACCGCACTGCTTGTGAGTGTCATTCGACTGTCATGCTTAAGTGTCCCTGATTGGCTTTCTGAAAAGTTGGCAAGTCTGCTTTTGTATCCCAGATGTGTCGTCGATTCAAATTTAGTTTTAGACTGAAACAATGAACTGAAAAATGTTAACGTGAAATCTTGTCTTATGATGATAGTATGATAGTAGTAATAGTAATAGAGCATGCCATTTCAGCCATCAGTCAGATGGAGTCGTACTCGCACTCGTAGCTGGTAAGAGCTGCTTTGAATTTTAAACCACTGCACACTTGCTAAATGTTTCCATATGTTACAAGCGGTTTTGCTATCTTTTTATATCCCCTTCAATTAATAATTTTAATCACTGCTTGATGTCTCTTGTTGG
This sequence comes from Dendronotus venustus, assembly GCA_031834005.1. Lineage (NCBI taxonomy): Eukaryota > Metazoa > Mollusca > Gastropoda > Nudibranchia > Dendronotidae > Dendronotus > Dendronotus venustus. Next base: position 1,730 of record JAUEKX010176550.1, read on the forward strand.
GAATTGTTTAACACTTTCATTGCCACCCAGTTTTCACCACAACGGTCTCAGTTAACTACCGATTTCAGGGAACTTCCGGAAACTGACATATTCAGAAACAAAATCCAGAAAACCCCCCCGAAGAGGGCTAGATTGATAACATTTTCAGGTTAGATGGAGGGAGTGCGAAACAAGACGTCTTATAGATTCGTTATCATTAAAATCCATGTTGACGAGTAACAGTAACATCAAAGAAAACAAACATGAAAAACTGCTAAAAATGTGTCAAGATGTCGAAGTGAAAAAAATTTACCGGATGAAGAACTCACTATGGAATCGAGTGAGTCGCTGTCGATACTTGGTATTGCCGTGCCTGTACTATTTTCTATTTTTGCGTTTTTAGTGCTCTATGAATGTGTAAGGATACGACTATAGTCATCGGTGGCAATTGGAAACCACATCAGAAGCTACGACTAGTCGTCAGTGGCAATGAAAGGGTTAATTCAACTGTCTCAAATATTTCAGAAAACTATTTACAACGTATTGTTTTCATACAAAACCAGGTGCCTTCAAAGCACATCAATTTCAAACTATATTATATTCTTTCTTCCTATTTGAGTCAATATTTTTTCTTTACCCTCGAGTATCCTATTTTGTACATATTATATGTAATATGATATATGTTTTGCTCATAATGTTGTTTGTTTGAACGTTTCCCTCCAGTTTGACCTAAGAACAAGCATTAATCTACAACTTCAACTCGTATTACAAAAAAGCTTGTTTTGATATTATGTTGATGATGCCATTACAGTTATTACAAATCAAAAAGTCATTAAGAGCAATCGGTGCTGTCTCCTCGAAGCCATATTCCTACATACAACAAGATATTCTATCAACTAGCCATTGATTTTACTACAACACTGTACTTTCTTTTTTACATATCACTTTGTTGGAAGTTTTCATCAAATAATAAATTTGTATCTCGTCAAAATTTGACCTAGATCCCTATGAATGACTTACCTTTTATAACGTATCAGCCTTTTGCTGATGAGATCCTTCAGTCCTATACCGTTGGCTGCCTTTCTTATTTCTGTTGTGAACGCTTGCCATTTTCTGCGGTTATTTGCACAATTTCTCTCAGTTTATAGGTCTTATGATAAAATGTCAGTTGTTGTGTCCCTCCCTACACCTTGAAGATTTACAATGGAATCCCTGCAGCTTAGACTTAAAAGTTAATAACGTAAAGATATATAATATATGAATTTTTTAATATTTTCAATAATTGAAAATTTAGAGCAGAGAAGCATTTAATTATGAATATTGCTAAAAGTTGTAATGTAAACTTTCCCCTGTTATTCGATTCAATCGCTTGTTGTGAGAGACTTGACTTGTTTTGCATGTTGAATGACAGGTCTCAACTGTTCTGCCTTATTTAAATTTAAAACGTTTAAAAATCATTGATATTGAGAATGTTAATGTTATGGTGGACTAGTTGTCCCCCTATTCCCCTGTCTGTCTGCCACACTCTTCCGCCTACCCTATGTGTGTATAATAAATATGTACATATCACCATTCTAGTTAGGAATTCCAATCGAGAAGTAGGACTATAAACGGATTCCCTCAGTCCTGTATTGTCAAAAGTTTATGCGCTGAAAAATAGTCTTCTTTCTGTCTTGATCAATTTACCTTTTGTACCTTTCGGTGTAAAAAAAAGTCATGTAATGAATTAAAAATGAAACAGAAGATAACTATTTCAGTATTGTGACTCGTATGAGATGAATTCAATAAGGAAATGTACATACAGGTTTGTTTTATTGGTCTACGGAAAAGAACCAGCTGATGCCATTAATGGTCTTTTGCTTGTTTTTTAGGTTAAAGTATAATTTGTCTAAGTTCTAAAAGTTGAATGTGAAAAGTTTGGTCACACAATAGGTGGGATGGGACTGCCTTTGTAAATTCCATCTCCGCTCTAATAAGGCTGGACATCATATGTTGTAAAAATGAAGACTCAATTGGAATAATTGATTGCTAATTAACTCTACTAGTACTAGACCAACATCCATAATTTGCGAAACAGAACATCTGTAATAAGATGGGGATGTTATAACAAATGTCAACAGAAAGATTAAGAATGAAATTTCAGCTCAAATTGTAAATTGCATTTTTAATATTTGCAAGTTATTATAATATTATTATGTCAAGCCATAAGATTTTACATTGATCTAAACTGTTCTTGTGTTGGTAGTTTTTGTTTACAGTACTTTTCTTGACTACAGCAAATAATCACGTTCTTCACATGCAGCTTTATGGCATTTGTCATCTTATGAATATTTTTTTGTGACTTTCAAATGTCATGTATGATTATGTGCATTTTGTTTATCTTCAACGGTTGCAAGTGTTAATGAATTTGGGAAGAAAACTTGTCTCTTCATATTTCTTTTCTGATTTTCTAAAACTATCCATTTCATTACATCCCACAGGTACATTTGATTATAAGAATTGAGAAAATAATTTTTTGTATGTTATCTGTTAATAAAGAGGAAAATTGAAATAACGCCTTATCTTTTTGTTTGTTAAAATCAGTTAAAAAGCGGTAAGTAGCGAGTGGTCTTGTGTTATGTTACCCACCATGCGTGGATATCCTTTTGACTGAACAATACTTTACGCTCTTAACAGTGCAATGTCTGCCTACCCTTTTGTTGTGTGGTATTGGTATCAAGTCCTTTCACACATTAACTTTCAAACTGAGATGTGACCTATGAAATAAACTGAAATGGTCTTAAATATGTTATATCTGGCTATGGCTACTCTGGAGCGGTACATATAAATATTTATGTGTGGTTTAAAGCGGAAAAATGATTGTGAAAATTTTCAAACGTTTTCGAGATAATAATGATAAGCTTTAGATATTCCTACTGCACCTCTGATGATATTACGAGATCAAGAATTTCAGCCCTAATATTCGTAATACAAAGTCCTGTGTTTACTGATCAATCAAGGACAAGACTGTTATGGTCACCCCACTGCAACACTGGTGTTTTTTATCATATGAAAATAGCATGGTATAACTGTTGGGGTGATTAGTAAATCAGTTTCTTATTATAAAGTTGTTATATTTTCACCGTTTATTTATTTAACAATAACCACTGTTTCATCAGACAATGCGAAGACAGCCATTTTGATTGAAAACATGGCTTTGGAATGTGACAGAGAAGAGCTTGTTATAATCAAGGTTGCCTATTTGGCATCCATCTTCAATGGGATGAGGAAAATTGTGTCAAGTCTTTCCCAAGGACTCAACGTCGGCCCCAGTCAGGATTCAAGTTCTGGACCCTTCGATCTTCAGGCAGATACGCCGACCACTAGACTGCTGACTTCTTTAATTGTTACTATAGACCACCAAAGTCAACGATAGAATCCCTCCAACTCGTACAACTTTAATTACTGTATCTTTATTTAAAAAACCAACAGGAGTCAAGTCCTGAAATGTACTGTTAGGTGGTGGGCACCATACAGTCCACATATAACAACAGATCTTTAATGTCCAATTCAGGAAACTTGTCATTCAGTCACAACACCTCATATTACAGAGACTGTTTGCGATTATTAACCAAGACAAGACAAACCAATACATTTTTTTTTTAAAAACTGAAATGTTTAATATGTTATTTATTTCAAAACGAATTCAACCAAATTCTTTTGATTATAATTATAAACCACTTTAAAACAGAAACAATTTTGACAAATATATGACATCATAAAGTGATAATGATTTTATTTTGGCTAGGTAGGTCCATAGGAATATGAGTTTGATGTTTCATGAAAGACTACCAATCATAAGCAGCAAATTATTATTTGTGATGTAGGGCAAGCGTCCAAAAATGCACATACTATTTTCTGTCAAGTCAGATCAGATTTAACTAAATAAGAAAGAATTCATTGAGCAAGCAAATTTTGAACACAGTCTTCTATAAATTGTTTACTTGAATCCAATGAGGATTAGATACCATTTACAATCGTTGCTATAAAAAAACAATGTGATGAAATACCAGTTCATTATACACATGTGATTCCATATTTTTACTGAATTACCATTAAATATTCTTTATCACACAAATGTCTAAAATCAGCTTCTTTAAATTAGTTGATTTTAATCAAACTTTACACTTTTTTTTCACTAGTAATCCAGTAATCAGGATAATTGTTATACTGAACTCCAACGGTACCAAACATACTTTCAATAAGACATAGGACGTACTGGTAATCATTTGATATCCATGTTGACATCAATTAATGTTTGATTGTCAATCTTGAATAATCAAAAAGGATATGAAAACATTTCCCTCCATCATCAAGGTACCAGTATACAAAAGGTTAACATTTGTAAAAGTGTGTAATAGAAAAAAGGTAAATGCTCCAAAAAAAATCAACATGAAATCTAAAGACACAATCCTTTCAAAATAGGCCTTACTTGTAAAATGTAAAATGCTATTACTATTACATGACCACCGTTGAATACTTCCTCTTTACCACACCAATTTATAAAATCAGCTTCTTTCAAATCTTTTTCTTCCTTAAGTCTTAAGTAGTATTGAACACCCTTTTACTTTTAATATCAAATAACCATTTTTATCTTAACAACATGTTGATCTACTGTCTAAAACTGAGGCGTTCTTAAGACCAAATGAAGAGGAAGGAAATGAAACCCAAAGTTCAAGAACATTGACATTTGTTGCTGTAATAATATGACATTGAAATAGAGTAAATCTAGCAAGTTTTAAGTAGGTATCTAAAACGCAATGTCTCAAAATTTATGTGAAAAATAAGTAAAAAAAATATCCTAGATAAACGGCATCAGCATAAAATATAAAAGATTGTCTATGAAAGGTTTTGTCTTATTTCTCATTTCTGCAATATTCTCTTTCGCTATCCTCATGATCATATTTTTTATATGATAGTAATAAAGTGAAAAGAATACATGTTAATATACAACCATAACAAATGTCCCGTCTTGCTCAGGTGAACAAACATGAAAAAGAAAACCCCAAGAAAATGTGAAAAAAAACCTCCCTTGTAAAGATCTATAATAAATAATTGTTGATTAGCAACAAATAAACGATATGAATCATTCAAAATCTGAACATTTCATCACACGGATAGGACATTATCGATTGGACAGAAAGACAACTTGTACTTGTATGCATTCCTTACTTTTCATATCATAATTATTCATCATTTCTCTATGAGAGTATATTGCCCAAAACATATAATGGCACACATCAAATCAAATAATCCATGAATACTGGTCAGCCCACATATTTTTTTCAAGCAAATAACCGAGACAAAAGTCCCACAGGAATCCCTATAATAATATAATAATATCATTTCTATAACGAGAAAACATCGGTCAGCTGTTGGATGGTGTCCTGAGGGCTGACCACTTTGTGTCCAATGGTTCTGGGATGGTCATAGATCTCGTGGTCGTTTCCACCCTGAAAATATATCAAACAAGTTCTCTTTCAAATTTTAAGCGTATCGAATAGGAAAAATCCTGAACTCCCAAAATAATATGACTTCTTGTAAAAGATTTGAGTTATTAAAAGTAAAAGATAAAGATAAAATCTGCCGCAGATCAGTGCTGCTAGATAGGAGTTAAATTTCTTGCCCAAGGAAAAATTACAAAGTGCCGAAGTGGGCCTCAAGACCTGGGTTATCTTATTTGGGTCTCAGTCACTCAGTGCAATGCCTTAACCACTTGGTCCCCTCGCCTCCATTACACAATGCTGATGACTAAAAGGCCCGCCAAGGTTCAAATCCAGAAATTCAGGCCAAGATGAGCTCAGCTTTTGAGTCCTTGGGCAAGAATACTCTTATACAAATTTTCCCCATTTTAACACAGACTGAGAAAGATCTTGTCAGTTTATATTATATATTAATTACATAAAATATTATTGATGTCGTTAGATAGTTCAATGAAGAGAGTGCTCAACTAGAAATAAGATTTAAATGAGCAGTAATCCCCTTATTCATTTACATATATAATTTCAATTCAAGTAGCTTGTACCTTGTCAGTTTTATCTCCAAAGAAGTGGATCGTTTTAATGCTGTCTGCCAAGAATTGCAGAGCAAAGGATTTGTCCCAGCCTGTGGGGAAGACGTCAATACTGATCTGGCCTCCGATGGCAAATGTAAGGCCAGCGTCAGGGAATTCTTCACGGAGAACTTTGACGAACGACTCGCGTACATGGTTTTCCTGGTGGATGAAGAGATAGAATCATTTAAATTAATATTAGATTTGGTCAGTTGAATTTCTAAGAATTTCTTCACACGGTTGAAAGGGTTAGAACGTTAGAACTTAAATTCACTTGTTTTTAGAACAGCATCTACACCGAAAGGTACAAAAGATAAATTGATCAAGAAAGAAAGAAAGAATCTTCTAGAAATGTTTTTTAAAAATAAAATGACCTTCTTTAACAAATGAAAAATAAAAAGTGTAACAAAATCAACTCTAACATAAAACCACTTTCTATGCACTGCCCTTACCGTATCAAACTTCCCAAATTCCTCTCGCTCTTGCTGGCTACAGCTCCTTCCAACAGGACAGATATTTATCATACCATTTCTAAACTCAATAAAAGTTCCTCTGAAAAAAAAAAGACGACTTTAGTTACACCACAGCTGTTTCTGTCTTCTTATCACATCACGGACGAGATACAGTAGGTTAACGTGTCTTCTTATCACATCACGAACGAGATACAGTAGGTTAACCTGTCTTCTTGTCACATTACGCACGAGATACAGTAGGTTAACCTGTCTTCTTATCACATCACGAACGAGATACAGTAGGTTAACCTGTCTTCTTGTCACATCATGGACGAGATACAGTAGGTTAACCTGTCTTCTTGTCACATCACGCACAAGATACAGTAGGTTAACACTTAAAAGAACACCCATGATATTCTAATGAAAGGAATCCTAATATTGTCCAATTGGCCATAAATATGATATAAGAATACTCTGCTTATCTTTAATGTTTTTATGACGAACTAAGAATGTTCTTTTATATTGCATGCAGTCAGTAGGCCTACCTGTCCTTTAATTTTAAATCTTACATTACTTCAAATGGAAAGAAATATCAAGTCTCTATTTCTTCCTCTTTACAATCCCAGTACATCACCCAATGACAAGTTCATTAGTAAGATGTACAAAATCTGTCAGCCTTTATAAACACAAAAACAAATAAAATAATTTGACCAACAAGTATTTATAAAATAATTATAACGTTGAAATTGACCTCTAACCTTTTACAAGGAAGTTGCAGCTTAGACAAGTAACCCAGGGCAAAGTTGATAAGTTTCTGTAAAGTCTCTTCTCCTATATGCTTTTTGATGTCCTAAAACAAAATACAGCAAAAAGAAAATTATAAGAAACTAACAAACCAGTTTTCTTCTTCTGCCGCCTCTACACATAGGCTATAGCAATTTCTTTTGAGAAAACAAATTGTTTTGAGGGATTGATTTTCGAATAGTATTTCAAAGATACTTTTAAAACATTTCGTCAATGCTACATTACACATGATAACATTGCTATTTGATAGAGACATTATGATTATTTAAAAACATTTATACAATGAATATAAGTGAGAAAAATATTTTGAATGACTAAATTCTTCGGACTGTTGCATACCTGCTGACCAACTAGTTCAGTTCCCTTGTAAGCAACAAGGCCATTTTCAGCAAAAACGTAATCAAACTGTGCAGTCACTGGTGGAAAGAAAGTAAATGGAAATATGTTTGTAAATATAATTGAGATAGTTCAAGTATGAGGGTTGTCTGTAAAAAAAACTTTGAAACTATGTCGCCATAATTATCATAACGTTATAACCATAGGTGTTCAATAGTGCATTTCATCAGGTCTGCACTGAATAATTGAATAGAGCATTCAATTTCTCACAGAAGAAAAAATCATTTTTAAGTTATGAGCATTTTCAGATAACTTCCCAGACAGTCAGTATATACAAAACTTGAAAATATTGGTAAGCAATAACAGATATTTCCAACATAACTGTTTATCAAAGTTAAGATTCTTTTGATATTTTTGGACGATCGTTGTAACATCTCATCATTTGTATGGTCATATTAATCTCCAGATGTCCCCCAAAGAATTTTCATTGATTTCATATGAGTATGAGAGTGACATCTTCAAATATACTTTTTAAAAGTTTAATATATTATACAGTAGACATTACCTGCGAGGAAAGTTTAAATTTGATTTGAATTAGCCAATGACACACCCACCCCCCTTTCTCTCTTTCCACATCCACTTTGACCACCATTTTTGGCAGTGGCAGGATCGCTCTTACAGTCTTGATCGTTCTCAATATATCATGTATGCTTTCAATCCAATACATGTCAAAATCTTAAATGACTGTCGTTCCTTGTGAACATGCATATAATATGATGTTATAAAAAAATGTTGTTCCCAATGATGTTAACAATGTAACAAAATGAAAAATTGCCATTCTTTTGATAATAAATATCTATGTATATATCATATCTCTATTCTGTTTCTGTCACTGTATTACTTACAGTTTCCACCTCCACCCATTTGTTCAGAAATTTTGTCAAAGTCAGATCCTCCCACGAGTCCGACCAAAATTTTTGATTTGAGCTTGGACAAACAGTCAGACACATCTTGTTCAATGACCTGAAATACAAATAGATATGACAGAAATTTTCATAAATCATGCTCTAAGTGCTTCACAATACCACATTTATCCCTGGCAAAAACATGTAACCCTTCAGACAAAACATGCAACACATTTTCTGGCAAATACAACACCCAGGGGACCTCCAAATTTCACATCCGTCTCCAATAAGATGAGAAAAATTGTGAAAAGAGTCTTTCTCTAGAATGACATAGGCTAGCCATGTCATACAAAGGTTCTGTGTTCCCTTGTCACTAAAATATTTGATATAGGCCTAGATGTCTCCTTCTTCTTCTTCCAATACAGTGAAAGCCTCTAATTAGAGGATTTACACACTGGGAACTTAATGTGTCCTGTCATTAAAATATATTTATGAAGATCTATATAGATATCTATGAGTGGTGACAGCTGATTTATTATTTCATCATCCTAGTCTTAGATGGATCTAAACCTATTCTATCTCTCTATACAATGCCAATTGATCGTAGATTGAGGGGGGAAAGATCTATATTTAAATAGATACCAATGGTTGTGGTGAATTATCACTTACTTTTCGAGCTGGTGTCAAAGTTCCGTCAACATCAAAAAGACAGAGTGTGGACGTGTCACGAT
>JAUEKX010176661.1:0-11024 GCA_031834005.1 Dendronotus venustus
ATCGATTTGCTCCATTAAGTGATTAACCATCAAAAAGCATTTCGCCGATAGAGAAGAAAAATAATAGTTGTACTGCTTAATAACCACTTAAATGTTGTTTTCTTTTCTTTTCCAAAAAAGTGAATCAAAATGATTATTTAGAGTGGTATGACTGTGCGATGCCTGTGAGTACATCAAGCTTGATTGGGAGAGACTGGGGTCGAGAATAAAGAAGGGTTTCGTGTGAATTTTTGAAGTAGTAGAATGTGTCCTATTACATTGTTTTCCACAGCACAAAAATAAAGGTCAACATTTTTTTTTTCGAGAATTAATAGATTTTTTTTTCCAGCTTTCTCTCACAGCCTCTTTTTATAGTTGGCTAACACGAAGTTGCTTTACGAAAATTGAAACGCATTCTTACCATTTACATTGGTAATTTAGAATGTTTGGTTTTTAGTGCGACTATTGGACGTTGCTGCTATTTTTAGACCGTCCCATTATTATGCTAAGCATCAGCAAAAATGACAAGACAAATAAACAAAGAAAGAAAGTGAAATATGCAAAAAAAAATTCGAAAAACTCTCAAGAAAAAGAAAAGGTTCTCGGAAAAAATGTCCAATTTCAGTTACCCAGTAAATTCATTTTGTTTTAAAAACACACACGAGAGCTATCCAGAAAGTTCCGTAAAACTTAACGTGTCCGAAACTTATTACTGGGATAATCGTATACTCAAACTAAAAGAAAACCTTATGAAAAACAACAAATCTTATACAACACTCATAGTAGCTAAATTAGAGAGTTTTCGCTTTAAAGAAATCATTATAGTTGTAAATTACTAAGAACTAACACTGCTAGGTGACTCTAGAGTGAAATATCAACAAACCTAAAGGTTACAAGACCATTGAGTGAGAAAAATTAGTCACAAGAATAAAAGCAAAAACTTGAATGGCTTACTACAGGTACGATAAGAAGGTGAATGATTTTAACATTTTTACTTATTTGAATAATATATATATATACAAATATTGATTTTCAGTTGCACGTTTTACTGAAGTTAGTCAGAAACCATCCAGCGAATAATGATGATGGGTGGATAGGGTGGATGAGTATGACATGTTAATGACAACGGGGGCGTTTTAGATAAACAACGAGGAGGAGGTTTTACATTAGAGGATACATATTAGCGCTTGAATCACAAGAAAAATAAACAAATGTACGATTTATCGTTCTCTGAGCCTTTCTTTTTTAGCACGTTTGACACATTTTCTAAAAACAACTTCTGGAGCTATATAGCTCAAAAAGGGGGGAAATATATTGATTGAAAGGACGTGGTTTGTTCGCGCGTACACACACAAAACAAAACTATTATGGATGATGAATCATCAATTTTAGACTAAACACAAACAAACTTTAAAAAAGCCCCGCTTTCATTTTTTTTTTTTTTTTTGCATGGAAGGGGGGAAAACAATATCTAGCCTGGGTACAGGGCGTTATAGGATATAACGTATATGTATGACGTCATTTCAACGTTAATATTACGTTATAGTAATAATGTTAAAAGAACGCTATCCTTAGAGTAAGAAAAATTACCAGGAATTTTATTTCTGAAGAAAAAGAAGAAGAAGAAGGGGTTTTATTCGAGGTATTACGCACAAAAAAAATTGAAAAGAGTTTTTGATTCACTATTAAGAAGTAAGAACACTTATTTGCGTTAACACTTATGAGGGGGAAACCATTGACATTTTATCACAACACAAAAGCTGTCCAATCGAGGTCTGATTTGTTGGTATAGAGAATGGTGTGACGAAACAAATTTTCTATATTTACATTGAACGATTCAAGGTTTTACTCTGTGGTTATTTATCTCGCTATTATTATAACAAATGCATATGAATACAAAAAGAACAATGTCAAATGAAACGCATAATTTTCTCTACTCATCGCCATTTTTTGAGTCATTAATGATTACTGTGTCTTTACACAAACATCTTTTTTTTGTTTTAATCTATGACGTCAATACTTGGACGTACGTATAAATACCACATCGTTCAAGTAATTCAGTTAAACACAGTCTTACCTTACAGGAGTAAAGACATACATAAAGAGAAACAAAAAAAACACAGTGAGTTTACACAAGGAACAACTTGCTTTTTGTTAATTGCTGTTGATTCTAATTCATCGATAAATTGCAGACATTAAAAACAACTAGACTACATCTGGAAGAAAAATGTCATCATTTAGAAGTTCAGTCAAGATTCTTGTCTTAGCCTTGGCGCTATGCTGTCTTCTCGAGTCGAATGAGGCTAAACCTTCGGCAAGAAAGTTCAATTGGTTTAAATGTAGAGTTCAGTGTATGACCTACTTCGATATGTGTGTTTCCCAAGTAGGATCTATGTCCGAATACATCATATGCTATCACGCTCAAAGTATGTGCAAGAACAGCTGTAAAGAGAAGTATAGTGAAAAACCCAAAGCAACTCCAACTCCCGAAGCGGTCAAACCGAATAAAAAGCGAGGTGTTATGAAGAGAGTAAATATCCGAACGGGGTAAAAAGACAGAGAGACTATTGTAGCTACAAGAGAACGGAAGAGAAATAAGCAAGAAGCCAATCATGAAGAAGACATTTTAAAGCCAAATCGAATTTGATAAACTCATGTGGTGACTTTTCGAAATGAATTTCATTGTTATGGTATGGGTGATTTTATTAACTTGGATCGCACCAAACCGCAATCAACCACTACTCTGCAGTAGATGATGGATAAATATATTGGAAAGTTACACGCATGCGCAATCAAAGTATATCAATCTCGCTATACATTACAAAAACACACACTTAGATACACAAGCAAGATTTCCCGAAATTATAGAAAATTAAGACTCAATACTATGGATTCTCATTTCATATATAAATATATACAAAGTCATTTAGCAGGATACTAAAACGACAGAATTCTCGTTTTTTTTTTCTTTCAGAAAACTTTGTTTTGGTTAGGAGACAACCAAAAGGATGTTTCTTTCTCGATGCGTTTAAAAAAAAAAAATCTTTGGAAGGTTCATGTAAAAAAGTCATGAAAACATAATGGCTGTTCTGAAAGCCAAGAAAGATGATAAATTAAAGTAATACTTCTCTATATTAATGTCGATAGTGCAAATTTTATTATTATTGTTGTTATTAAGAAAATTATGTTCATACTTTTTCCTATGTAAATATCATGTAAAAAAATATAAAAGATTTTAAATTTGGAAAAAATTTATTTATATATGGTTAATAGTTTTTTGTAAGTTGTAGAAATAAAATATGTTTATTAAGAAGTTTTTTAATTTATTGCAAAGTTTTTGTAAAATGCTTACTTATGTTATTATACGAAATAATTTTTAAAAATATAATTTAAACCTTACATATATTTATTTTTGTTTTTTTTTCTCTTTTAAAACCCAAAGAAACTTTTCTCTTTGCTTTAATTATCTACAATTAAGAATTTTTGAATTTTTAGAAATCTCTAATAAAAGAAAAAAATGATATATAAAGCAAACATTTGAAATTTATGGTAATTTTCAATAGGTGAACTATTTTTTGGGAAAAAAAACTTATTATAATAACATTCAACTGTTACCATGACTTCAAAAAAAAGTTAAAAACAAAAACTGCCTTGGAACTAGTTTCCCCGAATTGGCTTTAAATTGAAACTTTGATTCTCGTTCCGCGCATGTTTCTCTTCTCCAGTGTAAACTAAACTGGCATAATCATTTCAAGAAAAAAAATACATCAATTTTTGCAAACTATTTCGACCAACAAAGTATATAGTTACGATACTTAATTTCTACTTACACTTGCTCTATTTGACTATGAGCGAGTCAGAGAGGAAAAAAGTTGGCAAGGAAACTAAATATTTTTGTTGGAACGAAAACGTATAAATCAGTTTTTTTTTTAATATTGTCCTTAAGTCATTCCCTCCCATTCCTCTTCTCAAACTGCACAGTCACTGTTTAGTTTGTCAATTGTCATACTTTTTCTTTCACTTTTGAACAGTTCTGAAAAGTATTTGCCATTTATAAATCAAAAATTCATTAATACTCAAAATGTTATACTGTTAGCATCCTAAACAGTCCTCGTTAGCAGAGAACTGGTGTTACCTCAAAACCGCAGGGACTTGCAATTAGCGGACACTTTGACTTTTCTCCTCCAAAATTGTTTTAACAGGGGCATGATTTTTATGGTGTTCAGAAACTTATTTACTAACGTCATTTCAAGGTTGTAGTTGCAACTGTCGAAAATGAATTCATTTCATATCTGGCATTATGTTTAGTTAGACAGATGTATCTGTTAGTAAGAAAGCTTGGCTTCGTTTCAAGCAGACTTTCTATATGGACAACGTGACGTATTTTGACAAAAAGAATGACGTCACAGCTATAGAGAATGTCCTATAAATATCTTAAATATCGACTCGAACTTTGACGGCCCTAACTGTCGTCGGACCCAAATAACTTTTAGTCGCCTTTTAAAGAATTTGATAAAGTTTGATAAATAATGCTTTTTTCTCAGAAAATTTTGCTAATAGTGAGCATTGATCGGTTGATTCAACTTTAAATTTAAGTAAAAAATAACCAAAAAACAATCTCATCATATTTTATAAATACTACTATTAAACATCGAAACAGGTTTTTTAATATTTATCTAATAATGAAAGAATGGAAAAGAAAATGAAAAGAAAATTTGATATTATGAATCCGGATACACTTTTGGGATTAAAAAAAAGAATTATTAAGTAAAAGGCAATTTAGATTTATGACAACAAAACTTGCCATTAAGTTAAAAAACGTGGACCAAGTTTTAAATTTATGGACTAATTTAAAGATCTTTTTTTAAATTAATACATCATCTAATATGAATTAAACATTTAAGACAAATAATAGAGGCTAACTTAATCTACTAAGAAGAACAACAAGCTGTATCTAGGTATGTAAATTAGTAGAATGGGTGCCAAGGAAAGTACGTATTAAGTATTAAGTAAATGAGCTTCTTGACCCTTTCTACAAGAAAACAACACACAGAACGTAATTTGCGATAAACAAAACAGGAAATAGAAATAGAAATAAACTGTGCAATGTCTCACCATCGACTTGGAACAAAATATGTAGCCAAAGATAATCAAGAAGTGAGAAAGGATTTTGGTTTTTTTTTAAGTGCAAGAAAAAAGTGCTTTTCCTACTTGGCTAAGAACCAGAAAACACCAGCCACTGTAATATTTTGTTTGTCTGGCTCGAAGAACCCCACCTAGAAATGTATATGTATGATAGATGTCTGTATCTTTTCCTCTGATTAGACTTAATACATGAATTTCATATCTTGCCAAACTTTCGTTCTGATTTTTCCTTTTTCAGAATGTGTCGTATAGAGATCAAAACACGAAAAGAAAAGAGCAGTAGAACGAAACCGACCGACTGATGTATATTCTCTCGAGTAACTCTGATGCTTTGCGTTGTATAGGAATATGAGATACACAAGCTTAACGAACGCGGCACTACCACTTTCTAACATATCGAAATCGAAACATTTTTATCTCCTCGCACATATATCCTTTTAATTTCAAACACAATCTTTTCTATGTAAGCATCATGTAAAAAAAAAATAAAGATTTTAGATTTGGAAAAAAGAGTTTTTGTATACAAATTTTAAAAGTTATTGCAATTTTCTTCTTAAATGCTTCCTAGATAATTACATAACGAACGTAACACTCAAAGTTTCAACGTAAAAAAAAAATATCCAATACAATTTCAGACGAGACCAATAGCAACAGGTAATTGACGTCGAAAAATTACCGAGATTTTTTGCAAAAGAGTAATACAAGAAATTTGGTAGGCTTTCATAACGCGCAAAAACCTTTTTCATACTTTCAGCAATAAAAAAAAAATAACATAACAACAAAAATTTCGTATTCACGTGTGACGTGTTTTATGTCGTTTTTACGTCTAAAAAATGTTCTAGTTATACTTTTATTTTCTCTTATACCAATTGCATATAAAACAAACAGTATGCATTCTTGTATGCGTGGGACATAGGCTACTTCACTTCATTTCACTCTTTTCAACTTCACGTCCCAACGCCAAGTAATTAAATGTGGAATTTATAATTGGCTTTCCATGACAATTGACAGTCGGTAATAAATATTGATATTAATCATAATTGATGCGCAATAACTTTGTTTCGCATTTAATTAAAGATAAAGTAGAATTCATTAACGACCGTAGGACACCAAGGGAAACGTTATTGTCATATTTGGGTATAGAAATGCTTAAAAACTTTGCCTGCGCTGCACAAAAGTTCAATAAGTCAATAACATCCGCAGCAATAAGGGCCATGACATAAAAACATGCCTATTTTTTATTGTAATAGTAAAAGAATTTCGTTTAGGAAGTTGCTAATTTTGATGTGCGAATTATTGAATTGATCTTTATCAGGGAAGTGACCATGCCTCGCAATCGAAAGCATATCGAGGGTGCGCAAGTGGTGGAGTTGAAAATCTTATTTGTCCTTGACCTTCTACGTTTTTAAGCGTCACTAGAATACACTGTACATAATGCACGCTTGATAAGTGGAAACCTTCACGTAATGGCAGAGATCTAGAGGGACGACAACATCTGCGAAGGAGAGTGAAATACAATTATCTCGTAGTGTTTCTCAGGCCATCATTGTTTTTTTTCTCTCCAACGTAGTGTGTTTACAGCACTCTAGATCCATCTCTATCTAAGGAACCGAAGAAAACACGTCCACTTTATTTGAATGTTCCATATTTATCAGACTGGATATTCGCTAGAAATGGATAGCACGAGTAAACAAAAAAAATGGTGAAAACGTCGAAAATGACGTCATAATAATGTTGTTTTAACGTCGGCTGCTGGTCGTGTTAACTGTAACAAAGATTTAAATTTTATCGCATGCTACAAATTCTCCCAAAAGTATGACAAGAGCAATTAATTTCGCCACGATTAATACTTCAATAAATGAACTTACGCCTGGGTAGTAACTTATCTAACCAACATAATTATGCAAAATAGGGGTCCTTAAATTTAATTTTTTTTTATTTTGAATCACAAGAGTTACGGAATGAAAGATTATGGAAGATTCAGTTTAAAGGATCATTTTTATCCAAGAACTGAACATTAACCCAACTTAACTAAAAAAATTATAAATTGAACAGAGTAGGTGACTCATAATGTATCGAATCTTCCCTCACACACTTCTATTTCTTATTTCAATGTCAAGTATTCTTCTAAAAAAAAAAGATAACAAATTTTAAGATAAATTATATACCCGGGTACGAGGTCCTCTTTCTATAACATTTCTACACGTAAATTATAATATCATCAAGTAATCTTTTATTAAGAAACCTAACTATTGGTCTACTTTCGGAAACTTTCTTGAAATTTTGTGCAGATTACAAAAATACTGTTTTTATAAGATTAAAAACATTTTTTAAACATAGTTTTATGCTTTTAAATATACCTAAAAAGTCCATCTGCTCCCCAGGATTGTTTATAAAAAACTCGTACTGCATCAAGATTTCCTCCGAAAACTTATAAAGAATGAGTAATACTTACTAACTATATAATCATATTGCTAAACAGGAAAGTCTGAACATCTCAATCATAAATATTCATCTGTAAATCACACCATAAATGGTCAAAAAAACATAATTAAATCGATTTTTCCTTGCCTAAGCCTCGATAAAAGGTTACGACCTACAAATCCCATACAATTAATTTGAATTAAATAAAATCAGATAAATTGATTTTTGTTTACAGAAGGTCACGTACCTGTTGTAAGGACAACTAATCATATTTATAATTTCCCCTTGATATTGGCATAACAAAAAAACGCTTACATGTGCCTTTTTTTAGAAAAATAGGCGGTCAGGAGGAGGGCCCAAAAAGCAAGTTTAAAAATGAAATAAGTCACAAGCTGATTGAATGCTCTTTTAATTTAAACGCCAAGCTTGAAATTAACAATGAATTTTAATTGATATGAAGAAAATACTAAGAACCCGAAACTCAAGACTCCTTATGAGAAAAGAACTGTGCTGTGTGCATTATAAAAATGTAATTTCAGTATCACGTTAAAAGCTAAGATTTTTCATGCAAAGGATAAGCTACTTTAGCTGCGTTTGCTTAAAGAAAAACACAATATTAGCAACAAAACCAAAATGATGTAGATCTCCTTATAACCCCAAAGTGCCAGCCAAGATTTTCGTTTCCCGCCAAAAATCTTGTCATGACATTTGATAAATAACAATCGCTCAAAATCCAACCTAATATAAAATTTAATTTAGATTCAGAAAAACTGGGCTCTAATCTTCGAAGAAGTCTCGCTTTCGATATTTGAAGTTGCACTTTTTAAATATATATGCCATTGGCACTTAAAGGTTTAATGAAAAATTCAGTCAGCAATTTTTGTCGATGGCGGACTACGAGTGAGAGATTGACGCAATTGCTTGTTTTGGCAAATCGAATTTTTCTAAGGGTGTTTTCTCATAAACGATAAAAAAAATAAATATAAACACAGAAATACAAAAACATAAGCTCTCTAACTCTCTTCCTTTCTCTCGCAAAATAAACAATAACTCACATTTATAAAAAAAAACTTTTATACTGATGCCAAAGAATAAATAAATTGTGGAAATGAGAACCGGATGAAAGGGTCAACTTTGCGTTCCACCAGATAAACCACGTGAAGCAGCGAAGAAACGTAAACAGGAGGAAAAATTATTTTTAAATATCAATATTCCATGGGAAAATGTAAACAAGTTCGAGGTCGGGACGCTGGTAGTTGTTTGTTTTTGCAGGAGGTAAAATTAACCCTCTTTTTTAATACGTATATCTCATTAATTCTAAATTACACAAAGTTATTTGTTATAAACTCGTGTAAGAAAACCAACAAGAATAATAATCAAAAACACTTGCACCTCAATGGTGTATGCTAGCACTGCCCGTAGGGGAAGGTCCTTTTGAGGAAGGGCAAATAGCGTAAAGGTAAATAACCAAAAATCTATTCAGACACGTATTTAGGCAAATACGCAAAATAACAAACATGAATAAATTTTTGTTCAAGACTTTAATTCGTTCTTACTGATCGCGATAATTGAATTCAAAATGAACATTAATTTTGGCAAAATTTCAGTCTCAAAGACGTTTTTTATATAATAAGTTCTTATAAATTGGTTACATTATGTAATTGGTTTCTCCTAACCAGATGTATTGGTATCGGGTATGTAGTGGTATTGTCGTACTTAATCATAAGTCACATAATCTTTTGCATATAATAGCAACAGGTCGCATCGTTTATTTGAAATTATAATTTTGCCTAAAAGACATTTAAGATGTACAGGAAAGCATAATAAATCTTCAAAATATGGCTTGGGTACACTTATGTAAAAGAATGAAAAGAGGCACATATGTCTATGATATGCATATTTCAATTTTTTGTTCGATCAGTTTTTAAGATCAAACCTTCAAAAATGAGCACTTAACTTAGTGTTGGCGTATAGGGCAAGCCTAACTAAACGTTCATTCTCGTCGTGCTTATTTTTAAACAAAATGTGAGTCTAGTTATGCTTATTAAAAAAAACAAGTATCATATCTATAACATGAAACAACAAAATTTCGATTGATAAGGAAACAATAACATTGCACCAAAATTACATTTAAGTACCATCGAATAGTTTAAACTTAAATTTCTACCGACAAAAAGATCCTGTGTTCTTGAATGTATGTGCTTCTATAAATTGCGAATAATCGTTTACTTTAGGTAGATAAGGTATCAATTTCAAAAGAACTTAATCCTTGAACGACAGGCTTTAGAAGTAGACCACAAAATTTGATTGGTCCTTAGAAACTGGACGACGTAAATGTACGTCAGGGGGACAATACACGGATCAAGTAGATTTTGCCACTTCTGCAAAGGACTAAACCTAAAGAAAAACTTTTACTTAGTTTTTTCTCAAAATAATATCCGCCCTTTTTGGTTTCCACCGTGTGTGCTAGACAACGTTAAAGATATATTAAAGTCAGGACGGTGTTACAGCTAAAGTAGTTGGTTTTTTGGATATTATTTGAATTTAGATTTTGACAATACCAAAGTTGACTTAGTTTGAGTAGCTGGTAGTCAGATGTTTATCTAAGACCATGCCCACATAAATAATAATGATATGATTAAGATAAAGACATTGGTGGAGCAAAAGTATCCGGAACCGAAATTTCAATGAAAAAGATTAAATTTATAAAATACTCTTTTCAGTAAAGACATGCGTGTATTCTTAAAGAAAAAGAAACCGTAAAGGAACATATCGTAAAATATATACCATAACGTAGTATAATATTAAGATAAAGAAAGTCTAAGCTATCCTCGAAGTACAATTGGAGGGTAAACATTTTGCAATATTTATTTATTTTTCTATTATAAGGACATCAGGGAAAATTACATAAAAACAAACAACACATCTCCAAAATAGATACTGGAAATTGAGTATGTACGCAGGACCTCTTTTGAAATAAGGAAGCGAACTTTTAAAATTCTTGGCAAAAACTCAAGGAATGTGAGCGGGATGGAGTGGAGAGATTAGGAGAAATCACGTTTGATGATAAAGAATCTTATTTTTTGAGTTTAACAAAAAGAATGATTGGCTTGGCGTCTCTCGCTCTCTAATCTCTCAGTCCAAGCCACATGAAAAGCATTCTTATATTTATGAAAGGAATCTCAGTAAGAATGCGATTTTGTTCTACTTTGATGAAGATCTATTTTTGTTTCTTTGACTCGATAAACGTTAAAAGGGGTTATTGTGCCGTAGGGGCTTTTGTGCACAGATACATGCATACGCAGGTTACAAACGGTTTTTTTTAAGTTGGTACTTTTATCGAACTTCCCATTTACTTGAAGTAAAATTCGCAGTTAATATCCAACGTTGTTACAACGTTTCATCAACGCCCATAATACGTCGCATTCTAGACTCATTTTTAAATTCCTTTCAGCAAACCATCTCTTACAGTAATA
>JAUEKX010176771.1:0-11024 GCA_031834005.1 Dendronotus venustus
TCGTTCTTGGGCCCCGGATACAAGGGAAGCAACTGTGAATATTTTCCCGTACCCAGTAGTAGCAGCGACTCGAGTCGTCGTTGGTCTTTCACGGCGTAACTCGATCGGCGATTTGAGTCGCCGTCGGTACGTTAAGTGTTAAGACTGGAGTGTTTGATGTTTATATAGATTTTCAAAGTTTATTTGGATTCAAAAAGAGTATGGGAAGGAGATGTTGTCCAATTGTATAAAAGCCACGTGCTTTAATCAACATTCAAGATTTTATCATGATTATTGTACACAAAAACAAACCAATCGAAAAATAATTTCAGATGTGTATTATTATGTATTTCTTGCCCAGTTTCTCTCAGTATTAGTTTTTGATTGATTTAAGCTTTAAAAATCTTGATTACTGTTTGGTATTAGGTATTAGTGAGGAAAGATTGTATGCTTTCTTTTTGAGGTTGTCCATATTTTTTTGTCTTTTTTTCAACAGATATGATATGAAGTGCGTGATGCTAACCGTTTTCAAGCACAACAATGTTGCCCAGGAGTTTTTCATGAAAAAACTGAAGTAAGTTTTGTTATTGAATGTCACAAGCTGTTATGTTATACATTATACACCCTAGAGCATGGTTACAGGGACATTTTGGGGACGGCATAAAATGTTCGCTTTTGCATTATTTCGGTATTTATGAATAATAATCTGGTCTTGAAATTCATTAATTTATATCATTAGATTTGTTATAAGAGGTTTTGTTAAAACTGTTGTAGAGTGTAATAATCAATAATAGAGCGTTTCATTATGCATGGGAGGTGTTTTACTATTGTTATTCTTTTAGATATTTCGGCATATTTTGATTTCTCTCTTTGGCATTTATTTTGTACCGAGCTCAAGTTTTTATAGCTTTGTGGAGACAGTATAAATCAGAGGTTCTACCTTTGTAATAATCTGAAACGTGCAATGAATTACAGGGTTCTTGTGTTTCCACTTGTTTCAGTTATCAAGTGGACGAGATTTCTCCCCAGCAAGGCATCTATGACGAGGACGACTACACCTACCAGATCCTCAGCAAGCTGACCAAGGCCGGCAAAGAGGCAGCCGCTGCTGCTCACAATGACTGTACTCACTCGTGTTGTGCGTGAAGGGGGGGAGGAGCTTTTGTCATTTGTAATTGTAAATAAAATGTGTGGATTTTGTACCTACCTGCTTGCGTTTTCTATTGAATAGAATGTTTGTTTGTTGTATTTTATTAAATAGTGGTCAGTGGTAGACACAACTCACAACCAAACCATATGCACTGGTTATTTAGCCAAATTCTGTAGTGTATTTTTATTCACAAAACACAGCCAAAGCATGTCCATTTTCTAAGTCTAAAGGATGTGTAGTTGGCTCTTGAGTGAGTACTCTGTCACTTAGAAGCAAAAGTTATCCAATGCCCTTTCGCAGTGTTGGCACCTAGCCCCATGCCCAGTTTAAAACTTAAAAATGGTGAATGAGTTAGATGCCCCAATTGCCACCTTTGCAAAACACAGAGCTTAGAAATACTATGGCAAGCAGGTGATCAGCCCACTGTTCAGCAAAAGGTCACATACAGGGATTTCAACTGGCCTCGTTGTAGCCTTCTCCAGTTGAATCCGCGCCCACTGTATTAGCTCCATTGCTGGAAACAATGAACCCCAGCTACGATGTACATATTTCGTGAATTTGCTCCCCCAACCTAATGTCGGCTACTACTACACTACAGTACCATCTTTGACTTTGCCTAGATTTGCATTTAACACAGGATAGTCATGATTCAGCAATGTAGATTTTCACTAGCTGTATTAACTTCTACAGTTGGAACAGTGCTTTTGAAAAAAAAAAAAAAAATTGTGGCCAACATTGCTCATTGACATAGCGCTTTTCAAATATATATTTGAGAAGGCAGGCCTATGCATCATTTTAGTTTTGTTATCCAATACTTAGCTCCATTCTCAGTCTTATTTGAATGGTAAATGAGGTAATGCCTCAGTAACCACCTTTGACCAAACACAGAGCTTGGATATACCAAAGAGTTATCTAGACTCTTTGGATATACTATAATTTGACTATCATGGATCGGGAACTATGACAAGCAGGTGATCAGCCCACTGTGCCTATCCTTGAATGGACGCAATACTCTGCTGCTAACCGAACAAATTGTGATATCTCCCCAATTTAGTGTACGAATCATATTGAATCTAGTCCTTCAAACCGTAAGATAGGTCAAGAAGTGTTCGAATCCTGACTGACTGGGTATGACATTGAGTCCTTGGGAAAGACTTAAAAACAATTTTTCTCATCGTATCGGAGACGGATGCAAAATTCGGAGGTTGCCCTGTCTTTGTTTGTAATTTGTATACAGGCCGGGTCACAAGCTCTGTCTGATGTTTTGGCGGAGATAAAAGTGGTACAGCTGTACCTACAGACTGTGAAGCGCTACGACTTAAGAGCATGATGATCGTGGATAAGCGCTACGACTACGTGTATATAAAATTTGCCGATATTGGAATTGTCCCAAAGGCAAGGGCTCATTGTCATTTTGGGTGCAATTCCGAAGAAAGACCGGAATAACCCGCGTATCAGCTGCAAGATAGGCAGCAGGCAATTGGAGTTAAGATTCTTGCCCAAGGAAAAATATGAAGTGCCGAAGCAAGACTTGAACCAAGATTTCCCTGGTCTCAGTGCAATGCCTTAACCACTCGGCCATTTCGCCGCCTATGGTCTCATTTATTTTTAATTACTAACTAATAAACCTACATTACAATTACAAACAAGATTGATAACAAATAGGCAAGATTCAAAGATTTTTATTATGGATGTATGCCTATACAAAAATCATTCATGATACGTATTTAAAGATGAAAAAAAAGAAAGGTAACCCAAAGTACTTAAACCAAACAGCTTCATGTACCGACAGTATCGGTTATACAGTGTGAGGTAGAATTCTTGCACCAAGGAGGTGAATTAGTAAATGGTGGGTTCAAACTGGACACCCTCACCATGAAGACACTTGTCAATTCTTCTATGGAGTGACTTCTCAACACCTTTTGAAAATTGAAATAGTCTAGTCTCCACATATATTTCTTGATTTAGTTGATCTGTATAATTTAACAGACGCAATTTATACATATTAAATAGATTCAATAGGCCCCACGGAGTCTTGAAGTCTACCTCACACTGTTCACAACACTGCATACACATACAAAATGGATTGGGTAATAATAGTCATCACATAGAATGTATACAATAAGAATACATTTATATATGGAGACAAAATAGTCTGGATATATTTGTTTTAATCAATCGCATACAGTACAGACACATTTGAGTGTTTTGCTGTTGTAGATAAAGTAGTGATAGTGATACAGCTAAAAGAGAAGAAATAAAAGTAGAACCCACGGTGGTTTGTTGAAAACCACACACCCATTACATTTTCTGGTCTAATTATTATCAAGGAGAAAAACCGATGTGCCACCAAGGGGCTAGAAGAAGCCAGGCAACTCTGGTCAATGCCAAAACCAAACCACTCACTCAGCCACTGTGACGACATACATAGTGGGTTGGTATATAATGGTATGTCAAACATAATTTCATAACTGCCGGTAATCAATTTTAAATCTAATCTGACTGAATAAATCCGTAGTTCATATACTCAAACACTGGCAGTTTGTTTCTTGACCTAAAATCACACGATAAGATCTAAGTCTAAGTGGAGATCACATTCCCTTTAACATTAACACCATACATTTTATAGTCATACCTTTGAGTTTGAGGTAAAAATTGAGGTGGAATTGAACCCCTCCTGTAACATTACAGCAGAATCCAAAACGTAAAGTGTATTATTATTATTATTATTGCGAAAGCGGTAAAAGGTATTGGATAACAAAACAAAACAAATTTTATAGCCAGCAAAGACAAACAGGGGGATGGGGGGAGTAAACCAGCAAACTACTGTTGTAATAACAGTAACAAGTCGTAGTAGAAGATTTAGGCAGTTAAAAGGAGGTTTTGACATGTGGTGGATAAAACCAACGTATTGTAGGTACATCAACGACACTTTAATGTGAGCAAATCTGAATAAATGTTGAGGATAAAAAATCACAGCATTCTTTTCGGTTTTTAAATCAAATCAACCACACACTCATACTCTTAGATATTTTGACAACAACACAATCTTAACAGAGTTACAGTAAACATTTGCTGACCACCAACCAATCCTGGCACAATGCACATTCATTGTTACAGATATATAAACCACCAACTCAAATTGTAACATGGCACAAACCCATCAACACAGGGATAAGGAAACAATCAATCCATCACAATTCTGAAAATCACATTAAGGGACAAATCCAAAGGAGAAATGCAATACAAACACAAAAATAAGGGTTACAATAACAGCCTTTAACTTTAAATGTCACAAAACAATATTTCTCAAAATATACACTAGTAACAAAATTTAGCTTCCTATTTGTAAAATTTCTTGCTGGATGAATCTTATACTAGGCTTTCCTTGAATGTAAAGCCGTTCCAACCAATGGCTTACCTTCGTAGCTTCTATGGACTGGACATAACAATGACAGTCCCATTTTCAAACAAAAAATATTTCTAAGAAGGTGAATGCCATAAGATAATTTGAAACAGACAATCTTCTTATCTATGCTTATGCAAATTGCGTTTTACAAAATAGACGAATAGAAAAATATATAATATAAATGTAAATAGATCTTCCCACTATCTTTATAAAAGATAAGACTAAGACATAATATGATACAGCAGGATATAGTTTTTATAATTTCAATAAATCCTGAGAAAAAAAAGTCAAATCAATCCTGAGAAAAAAAATCAATCAATCCTGAGAAAAAGAAAAGGATATGTTATTTCCAACCCTTGAATCTTGTATAAGGCTAGACAAAATAAAGATAATTAGGTAAAACAAAAGCACAGAAGCTGGTGTCCAAATGTTTCAAGTTAGACCAGCTAATATAGAATGTTCTTCTGACGTAATGTCGCTGTTCAGGAAGACTTTCAAATGTCAAAAATATAAACTATTTTGATTGTAAAGATGACCTCATTTAATTTGGCTTAAGTATGCGCAGTACATTTTTGTATAAGGGATATGTTTATTACAGATAATGAATGCCCTTGTCTTGTTAACAAGTGGATTTTATACTCCGTTCACGTCTACTTTCATCAAAACAATACCTTTACAAAATAGTTTTGTTTCTTGTATTGCTTGCATCAACTTACCAACAAAAACAAACAATCCAACTAGCTTATGATGAGATTCTTTTTAATAAATGTACACAAGGGTTCATTTATGAGCAACAATACCTGAGAATATAGTCAAGGAGCAGGCACTGGTACATACAAATAATAACAAACATGGAAGTTATGAACAGTGCTGACAGATGAAGTGTTAAAAATAAGAAACATTTCAACCGGGACTCAAACCAATGCCTGTCGCAGCAACCATACCTTGAGATCACTTTTACTCATAAGACAGGCATTGGTTCCATCCCTGGCAGTTACCATTGTGTCCTACTCTTAAGACTTTATCTGCCAGCATTGTTAATAATAGCTTCCATTTTGTTTTGTTTCATTATGACGTGGCTGTGTGGAATCAAGTCTGATCAGAGGAGATGCACTATAATATGATGAGGTCCCCCCTTCTATATATGACCCTTTTTTTTGTTATTAGCAATACACTGGGCACATTAAATGTAGCAGTAAATGGGACAAAATTTGACCGTTGTCTCTCATCTTAATGTGGCAATGAGAGGACCTACACTGCAGGCTTATTGTAACAATAACAAGTACCTGATAATGTCAAAACTTGTGATTGATTGTCTAAAAACAAATTTGAGGTAAAGCACCACTATAGAGATAGATTCATTCTATGAACAAAATGTATTACAATGTTTGAGAATGATATTTCTGTTGTGATAAGTCTAAAACTACAAATAGAAAAACATTTAGTTTTCATTGAAGTTACACTCCAGTCCAGATATATCGACATCATCTAGACCATGAAGATTAAGTTGTTGTGATCGATGGGCCCTAATGGAAAGTGATTCCATCTGGTGATCAACGACATTTTGACCAAACTTTCTCGGCTCCTATTCAAAGGTCCCCCCTGGTTATAATAGACAGCAATGTCTTTGGCTGCATGTATTTCTGATGTTAATGGTTGTCTATATTAGAGAAACCACCACTAAACATGTCATAAATGAAGAAAATAGTTACTAATGAAAATTAGTCATCAATCTGTCAATGTAAGAGAAATGCCGATATAAGTGGACTGGAGTGTAAAAATCATATATCTAAAAAAATAAAATGCGACAATTATGAAAATACTGATAGGGTGAAACAATGAAACAAATGGATCGAAGCAGAAAATTGTTTGATAAAATGTTGAAAACTTTTACACTCCAAAACGATTAATCCGAAAAGTGTGAGATAGCCAAACTAATTTAGGAAAGATATCATTTCCGATTACCCTAAAATTATTAGAAGAAAACATAAGGACCAGAGGAAGTATATTAGTATTAGATGAACACTATTTTCGGAGTCACCGTTTTGGAGTGTATAATCGTCTCAAGATCTTTGTCAGCAGTAGATGTAGCCGGCAGCAGTACAATTGTCTCAATACAAGGGGATGATGGAGTCACGGTCCTTGCCCACACCTACCCATTTCACTGAGGAAAAGAAAAATATGGCATAATTATGTTATCATCATTCGTAATTCACAAGACAGATCACTGCAATGGAATCTTAAAGACACTTGTTACTACCATTAGAAGTGACAGAGTGGTAAGGCATTGCATTGAGACCAGGAAAAACCTAGTTCGAGTCCCGCTTCGGCACTTCATATTTTTCCTTGGGCAAGAATCTTAACTCCAATTGCCTATCTTGCGGCGCTGCTCTGCGCCTAACGCGCGGGTTATTCCGGTCTTTCTTCGGAATTGAACCCAAAATGACAATGAGCCCATTGGGGGAATAAAGGCGAATTTGATCTTTATCTTATTAAATGTGTGGCCAAATGGGAACCCAGCTCTTATAGTCAGACCTACCTGGAACGCCGACATGGGCCTCGATTGTCCGGACGTATTCCTGAGCCTTGGTAGGCAGATCAGAAAACTTTCTAGCATTTTCCGTAGATTCTTTCCACCCAGGCAGGGTGATGTACTCGACCTCCACCTGCTGAAGATCTTCATCGGATGCTGAGAAAACAAGGCAAAGTCCAGATAAGTTATCCAAAAAATTCACTTTCAAAATCTGATGCAAAAAAGAAATGCTTGGTACAAGCTGTACTCTATCCAATTGTAGTATCTTTTCGAATAAAATCTACCAAAGTCCCTTTAATTTTTTGACAATCATTTTGCATCTTATAGAGAAGAAAGAACCCAAAACAAAACAAAAATGACTGAGTAACTATCTTTGTGTTTACCACTAGGTGATCTTTTACAGTACTCTGATCATTACAAATGAAAATTATTACACCTGAATTCATTAAAACGCAGTGAGCTGAAGAAAAAGCAAATTAGAACATAGAAAACAAACAAAAACCAATAAGAATCTCAGACAAAGTTACTAACCTGGAAAGGTATTCAGTTTCTTGCCCTTCAAATTGTAGGCAACACCAACTTTTATCTCTTCAAAGACATCCAGGATATCCAACTTGGTCACTGCCAGCCTGAGTAACGGACAAAACATTTTCTTCTTCAAGTTCTTGACACTTTGAGCAAAGCAGACATTATCTTCAATAAAAATTAAGTGCCATTACCTCCACCTTTAAATTTTATAAAATAAATCTAGATGACATAGAAATGATTCAAACTTGCAAATTATTGACTGATGAATCAAGTTAGGAAATGATTCTTCAACGAGAAAATAACAGTCATTTATTCAACTTAAACGACTTTGACAAATTTTAACTCCTAAACCAAAAGAAGAGAAAAGCCACCTACGCAGAGAATCCGTTGATCATGTTGGAGTATTTCAGCATGGCCAGGTCCAGCCAGCCACAGCGTCTTGGTCTGCCAGTCGTCACTCCATACTCGGCTCCACGGGTCAGCAACAACTCACCCTCCGCATTCTACAAACACACAATAACAACAAACATTGCACCACTTTGAATATTACAATAACATTTTATGATGATAAGAAGAAGATTTCAAATCACACCTAGAAAACACTTCTCAGACAATGATATGTCCTCAATTCTTTCACTTAATCAGAGATGGAAAACAATGGCTATCCTTATGTCCATCTTCAAAAAAAAAAAAACGTGTACTGAGTAGAGAATAGATAGCTTCAAGAATAAAGGTATGAATTTGTTTTAACAAGCACTCACATCTTTTAACTCTGTAGGAAAACCTCCGGATCCAACTCTGGTCAAATAAGCCTTGACCACACCGAAGACATCTCCGATAACGTGTGGGGGAATTCCCAATCCGGTACAAACACCGCCCACAGAACAGTTGGAAGACGTCACATAGGGATAAAGTCCTGACAAAGGAGAACAAAATATACATTACATGAGCATTACTTCTTGCACCTTATTCTGTAACAATCAAACAACAATGACAAGTCTGTACCAACGATTGAAGCATATCACATAATGGATGTGGAAAATAAATAAATAATTCAAAGCAAACGTACATTAAAGGAACAAACATTTCAGAAGATACTTTTTATGTTATAATTATAAATAATTTTCAAGTCTTAGCCGATTATTAAGAGAGTAACGACAACACTTGTCCTAATCAATAACCGATAGTAAATAAATAAACAAATTTTAAGTCCTGTCCAGTGTTTTCACAATTTCATAGCAGACTTACCAAAATCAATGTCTAGAATCGTGGACTGGGCACATTCTACCAGGATGCTCTTGTTCTCACAGATGGCGGTATGAAGATAACTGACTGTGTCACTGACCATAGGCCGAATCTTCTCCCTCAAAGCCTGGCAAAAACAAATCAAAGGACTGCATGACACAACTATACCTTCTTGTCTTAGCCCTGAATGGCATTAGTATTTCTATTCTATGACTTTTGACTTACAACTTAATTTGGTTTTATGCCCTGTTTTACTAATTGTGATTCAATACTTGTAAATATCCCTTAGTGCTATCGTAGAGCGCATTGAGCATGATCCGCGCATTTGAGCAGCTTTGATGGATTTTTGCGCTATATAAATGACACATTATTATTATTACTATTATCTAGTCGTGGTAAGTGCTATGTAAAATAATATTTTGCAGAATGAGAGTAAGTGCCAGTTATCTGATATCAGGAACAGATATTTTTTATATTATATTCCTGATCCTTATTCCAACTCCGGATTATGGGAACAAACGGGCATAGGCCATTAGTCAATACAGGTTAAGTGCAATAAAAACATAATGACAAACCTGTTTCTCACACTCGTCAACAAGTAAAATAGAGAATTTTGTTTTTGTTGCACCTGAAGCTTTCATTATCATTTACTATATTTCTGGAGCCATATTTCTTTTTCTCCCAATAATTCCTGATAGCTGGACTTGCCAGTAAATACTACACCCTGTAAAAAATTGTATGCCTGAACTTTACAAATGTTGATATCTACTTAAATCAATACAGAAAAGAAGGAAAGAATGAAATGGACAAAAGATGTTCGCATTTTACAAATCAAACAATAGTCCAAACCTTGTAGGTAGTCATTTCTTCCTCGACGTTGATGGTGAGATCAGGGAAATAACACTGGTAATGGTGGACAAGATTTTTAAACCTGAAATCGAAGGAAAAATCATCATCATAAAATGTGATAAAAATCAAAATTTACTGCAAGACAACCCCCAATCTTTACTTCATATTTCAAATCTTTAATTGCCCCTATACATAGCCAATAAAATATGGACCGCAATCAATATAAATAAAGTATCAAATCAATTCATTTCTCAAGATTGCCCGAGCACAGTTTTGATTTAATTCACATTTCTAATATCAAAATATCAATCAAACGTATCAATATCAACCAACTAATGAGATGGACTTACTTTTCGGTAAAGGTCTCAAAATCTCCCATTAGGTCAGACACTCTCAGTCCATTTCTGGTTGCCTGAAAAGTCACAGGAAAAAAATGGTTATCTTAATAAACAAAGAGATTTAACACACTCGAATAGCATTCAAATCAAAATTCTTTCCAAAAGGAGAACACATTCCTTCTAAAAGAATAAAACATCACCCTTGAAAACAACCAACCATATGATTGATATCAATCAACTGTTCTATGTTTAAATTCATTGCAAAGAGCAATGCAATATCTGCCATTTTAGATTTTTGAACATAGACCAATAACCATAGAATAATTCCCATTAAAAAGTTTTCGCTTAGAACCAAGAATTCAATGACGATAATATAACAAACCTTTGATGAATATGTTGGGCCAATTCCCTTCTTTGTGGTACCAATCCTTTAAATCAAAGAAAAGGATAATGCTGATCAATGATTTATATATGTAATTAAATAAGACATTTCAAAAACCATTATCAAAGAATTTATATAGTCAAAACAGAGCCTATTCTTTAAAATTCACAGCACTATGAAAGTTTAGACTTTTTAAAAATACCCACAAATGAGAGACAAGCAATAATTATTCAATTTGTTTTAAAGAAAGAAAAATTACTATGAAAAAAGATGTATTAAGTTCAAGAAATGGTTAATTCTATTTTTTTAGAAAAAGAAACAAGGTAAAACTAAAACAAAATAAAAATACTTACAGTTTTTGCCCCCTTACAGACTCCAGTCTTCCATCAACTTGTTGATGAAGATCAAATACTGAAAACAAAATAGAAAGAAAACAATATCAATCTTCGAGTTATATTAAATTTAACATTTACCACCTTAAAAACTTATATTTTCTAGACACATTACAACCTCCCATATTCAGATATATTATATCATCTATTTCATATGGTAATTTAATTTACAAGAATGATTTACAACAAAACCTAAACATTTAAAAAGATTAAGAGATA